>JACEII010000049.1:1070619-1183766 GCA_014332785.1 Antheraea mylitta | reverse complement strand
TTGTTTGTTTGTTTGTTTGTTTGTTTGTTTGTTTGTTTGTTTGTTTGGTTGAACGCTATGATCTCAAGAACTACAGATCCGATTTAAAAGTTTCTTTTAGTGTTAGATAGCTCATTTATCGAGGATGGCTATAGGCTACATATCATCACGTTAAAACCAAAAGGAGCTGAGCACTAATAAAGAATGTCTCAAAATCGGGCTACTTTGGAAGCTTCCGCTGCGTGTTAATGTCAGTATTATATGCGTTGCCATGGTAACGCGATAACATTCTATCGAAAATATTTTCATGGTTTATTTTGTGTTCCTATTCAAAAGGTTTATTCTACGTTACTTTTGTTTCCAATTTTTAATTATACGTGGTACGTTTATATCGGAAACATTTCTAAAGTTTATTTTGTGTTGCTATTCAAAATGTTTAGTAGTAATAATATTCGTCCAATAAGATAGTCGAAGGAATTAATCTATACAGCCAATTCTGAAGTTGTCAATATAGGTATTTTTCTTCTATGTCCAAGGTAATGTTAAGGTATAAGAGCTAAATACTCTATATAATATTTCGTAAATTTTTATATTCTTAATTTTCAAGACCACAGAGTTCATGCTTCGTGGTATTATTTTTCTTTCATTTCACTTATGCAAAATAAACGAACCATATCACATAAAACGTCACAAATTTAACACAATATAGAGACAAATAACACAAGATTATTAATAAAATATAAATCCACTAGATGACAGACTAAAATTCCGCCAAAAACTCCTCAAAAAATTTATTTCTACTTTAGTTTTGTTCCCAATTCTTGATTTGTGATATATTACGTGTAATAAAAGTCAAGTGAGTGTATTTTATATTAGAAATATATGAGATGCTACAAATATCAACATTTTTTTTTAATTCTATCGATATGTCTGTTGTGTTTTTTTTATTTGTTCCGTGTAATCTCCGAAACGGCTAGACCTATTTGAACGGGAATTTTACGGGCAAATAAGTAACTAATTGGCTGTTTTATTTTAAGCTAGCGGATTCAGCAGACGTTGCCCGCCCTGATAATAAGACAAACTATACCTATACCTTGCCCAAGAATCATTTTATATATTGGTAAAAACGACATGAAGATACGTTCTGTAGTTTTTGACCTTATCGCGAACATACATATAGACAGACGTGGAATAGGACTTTGTTTTACACTATGTAGTGATAAACTGTTATCCGTGCATTCGTCGTTCGTGTGACGTGCGCTGTACTGGACTCCAAGAATAAATATATACATATGTATATGTATTTATGCCAAAAGGCAGCAAACAGGCTGACGGCCCACCGATGGTAAGTGGTTACCATCGCCTATGAACAACTGCAACACTAAGAGCATCGCTGTTGTAATTGAAAGTCATATGTTTATATTTGATTTAAATTATAGCAAGGTATGATAATAACTTAATTATATCGACACTATGGACATATTATATCTATATAATAAAAGGTTTAACACATATTGTTCGGTAATGTTTAGCTTAATATTTTCATTACTTTCTTATATAGTGTAAGTGAGCACTGAGGGTGATATATAACAGTTTAAAGTTCCAGTTATGTGGTTGAAGATAAATCCCATTCCATTCGATTCACTATTAGTATTCACATATATAATGTACACGTTACCTGTTACAGTAGATGATGTGCGTGTGATACTTACAGTTATTTTTGAAAGAGTATTATTGTAATGTACACTTGATGTGTGATCACAATTTTAAACATCTAATATATTTAAAAAAAAGGCGTGCGAAGCCGCGGGTAACAGCTAGTGTCATTATAAAATACTTAACGCTTCGTTTTATTTTTATACATTACACATTTCCGTCATTATAGTATTGTATTGTAATGAATCGCAAAGAACATGTGAATAGGTACAACAGGGCTGTGCAAACCATGGCATGCGGCCCGCGGCTTGAATTATTGCAGCCCGCAGAATCTTTGTTACCTTCTTTTTCCCGAAACTGAGGAATTTCGAGCTAAAATTGGGCTCGATGATGGGCAATAATACCTACCATTATGAAAGTGCATATTCAACAATGAAGCTTACAAAATCGACATACATGTCTTCATTGACAGATACTTCAGTTAAACATGCACTGCGTCTAGCTACTACTAACATTGAAGTTGATGTTGAAAGAATTGTAAAAGACAATTTAATTAAGAAGTAGATAATAAAATAATGATACCTATTATATCTGTATTTTATTTTTTATGAGTATTTTGCGCCCCCCAAATACATTTAGTCATTTTTGTTGGCCCTGAGTCCCATCTAGTTTGTACAGCCCTGAGGTACATAATTAAAGGGAGGAAGAGAAATATATTTTTTTTTTATTGAAGCACGACAAAGTGACTGCATTATGCCTGATGGTAAGCATAGTACAATCCAAAAACAGTGGCGACCACCGAGAGACATCATTCATCGCCGGTCGCCGCTGTCATGCCGTCCATAATGACGAAAGTCACCCGGTACTGGATATGTACAGGCTGATCCCGAAACGCGACGCGTTGAATCGAGTCAGTATGACGGGCTTTTTCGCCATATACATGGTGGTTGCGACCCAGTCGGGCTGTAAAACCCTATCATCCCGCTATCGCCATTGCCTCGTTCGTTGATCAGCAGGGTGTACCACGTGCAGGTGAGGTTGGCTTGGGTGTCTTAAGTCTTAAGATGTTACTCGATACCCCTTACACCCCTACTCGACACCCCTTACACCCCACTCGACACCCCTTACACCCCACACCCCTTACACCCCAACAAGTATATAATTAAGTATTCCTGTAGTACACATACATAACACAATAATCAAGGTCATTATTCTTATTTTTTATCCTTCAACAAGTACTGAATAGATTTAGGTAACTTTTACTTTTTAGAGACTTGGTTTTCGGTTAAAAATAAATGATCACGATAACTTAATGTAAAGTTATTAATATTATATATCTCTATAAAATATTGTTAAGATGATAAATGGCATAGAGACGCCTGACCCAGGGATACCCACCTCCCTGCCTCTTCCTTCTAAACACAGATTGGCATTATACTTGCGACTCCTCCGGTATTGGTAGTGTCTACGGACGGCGGTGATCAGTTAACATCAGGTGACCCGCCTGTTCGTCTGCCTTCTGTGATATAAAAAAAAGTGTGTAGTACTTATGCACACACGTTAGAAGTTATACTTCTTCGGCGTAACAAGATAAAAATCATTTAAATTTTTTTATCTTTCGCCTTATTCTACGTTTGTAGAAAAAAAACGACACTAACAATAGAAAAAAGGTATTCAATACATTGAAAGTTTTAATACGAAGAAATACAAACAACAAATACAAAGAAACAAAATGTTGACTATAGCTAACTTCAGAGTGTCGATTTTTGTGACGGTGTGTGCGCGCATTGTTATAACTTCAGGATGTAGTTTTTTCGTGACGGTGAGCGCGCATGGTAAAAGTTTACTCGCATTATTTTTCCCTAACGCGCCAAAAGTAGTATAACTTCAAGAAGCCTAAGTATCAGCTATCTATTTATTTAGCTAATAAAATTTCTTCAGGAATACTTAAAAGACTTGATTTTGGTTTCAAACATTTTAATCCTTCTAAATAACAGTAGTGCATCTGACGGTATAAGTCTAAACACTAATTAGATATTGAAACTGTTCGTATAACTGAACTCCTATTATTATTAAACTCAGATCAGTAAATTATATTCTCAAAATTTATCGGTTGAAATAACACACCGACGGGATTTGTCAACATGACGCAAAGTTAAATAACTTGACCCGATAGCCGGGACCGAGTAATTTGGATCTCAGCCAAAAGAACTAAACTTTAGACTGGCCTGAATTATTGGGAATCGAAGGGTGCCGTTTTGCAATAAAAGCAAATTTGGTCAACTTTGTTTGTGATTAGAAAAGAATATGTTAAATATTATTCTTATTGGCTGTAAAACTATAGATTTTCTTGTATTTTTATCTCATATTATTTTCACATGGTTATCTTTTAAAATACTCTTGTATTAATAGTTGTTACGTACATACATCATACTTTTTATAGATAAAATAAAATATTACACGGAGTTTTTGGCGGGATCTTAGTCTGTCATGTAGTGGATTTTATATTTTATTCATAATCTTGTGTTATTGGACTCTATATTTTGTAAATTTGGTGGTGTTTTACGTAATATAGTTAGTTTATTATGCATAAGTGAAGTGAATGAAAGATAACACCACGGAGCTTGCAATTCTGAGATGCCACAAAAACTCCATGGAAGGTTCTAACAAGGGAGCCACCGTCTTGGTAGAATGTTGATTCACACGACGCTTGTTGTTGAAATGATCGTTCTACGCTTGTAATATTATTGACTACGTGACAATGGCAGTAATAATCTGAACGGTTGATTGCCAAAAATAAAGTTAAAAAAAAAAAAAAAATATTACACTCACCCTTAGTACTTTTATTACTATCACATAACGTTATATATGATGTTTGTAATAATTTAAATTAATTTATACATTTTTCTTAATAATAATTACCACTAAAATCCCACTCGGCAGCGGCTCAAGCCTAGGTCCGTTCTCTCGGTGTAGAGCCCTTGAGTGCGCTAATCGCGCGATACACTCACACAAAATCTTACACCACTGCAACAACATTACACATATCACCTCCACACACGTGCACGCACACATGCTTACACATGAAAGTGGAAGGGTTTTTTATTTTTGTTTTTCCCTTATTGTACTGAAATAGTTTAGAAAAACTTTCCGACGCAAAATACATATAAGAGTTGTTGAGGTATGTATGCTTGGTACACATATATGTTTCAACAACTCATATAAGTATGAATATGTACCTTAACTTAGGTTAGTTCAGATAGGTCGCGAATTGCATGAATCAGGTAACAGCCCAAACCGATGTGGGCCGTGCACCCTTGAGCTAGTTGTCAAAATAAAATCGGCTGAGTACCTTAAGCGCTCGCCTTATTAGTCCGGTGAAGCTGTTAAGACCTGGCTTGGTCTATAAAGTAGTCAGTTCGAAAAAAAAAAACGCATATAATACAAACTAATAACAGGTATAACAGTCATATTTTTTCTATGTTAGTCAGTCGTGTTATATATTCGAGTGTTGGGCTACGACAAAGACGGATTAGAGAAGATTACATATGGCTGCATGGGAATGCTTAGAATGAATGTATGGTGTAACCAAAATGAATAAGATTAAGAATGCTATGAATAAACGCTATCAACTACCGTAGTTAAAAGCTATGTTGCAGTTAGATCATTTTTTTTACCAAAGATAATAAAACATAAGAGAAATAAAAAGAGAACATAATAAAGAAAGAGAATGTTTTACAACAATTAAAATATTCCATCTATAGAATATTGATTCGAAATCGCCATTTATCAAAATTAACAAAATCGATCTTTAATTATACAATTTACGTATAAATCGATGTTAGTAAATAAAAACTTAGGCAGTTTGATGAGAGATCATTGGGTCCGAGAATAGACCATATAAAAATAAATACTTTTACCCTTTTGCAAGATTTATTAATCAGCCTCATTTGTTTATTCAACCTACCACAACTAATGTATATGATAATATTAAATCTCTATATACGTGATATTGGTAGAATTGTGTATCAATCCAAGGTGTAATAAATTTAAGAAGTAAAATACAATTCATTTAATACCTATACAAGAATTTTTGGCGGGATTCTAGTCTATCGTGTGGTAGATTTTATATTTTATTCATAATCTTTTTATTTGACTCCTTGTAAAATTGATGGTGTTTTATGTAATATAGTTAGTTTATTGTGCATAAGTGAAGTGAATGGAAAATAATACTACGGAGCATGAAATTCTGAGATACCACAAAAATTCCCTGGAAGGAAGGAAGCCACCATCTTGTTGGAACATTGAAATATTGAGATAATCAAACGTCTCTTGTATTATTATTGACTACATGACAATGACAGTAATAATCTGAAAAATTGATTGTAAAAAATAAACGTATAAATAATGATCTTAAGATTTTTGAAAATTATGATTATGAGCCTCAAGAAGAATTGTCATCGATAACAGAACGTGTAACTCGGCTTGAAGGTGAGCGATGATGTAATATAAACAACTTAAAAATCAATGCTATTGTAAATAAAAAGCAATAGATACGTCCTAAGCGCTTCGACAGCGGTTTGTCAAAACTTGGCTAGCTCGCTTATTTTTGACGCCAATCCGCCCGTATCTAAGCAACATACAACTATTTCTTTTTACCACCAATATTGAGAATATTCCATCTTACTCCCACATTTCGTCTAAGACCGTGTGGCGTTACGATATTACTTTACGATGTGTGCGTTATCGAGCCATTTGTTTTTCAAAATAACATGTAGGTAACATATCTACTAGTTTTAAGTTATAATATCATTGCCTAGAATTACCATTTCACAGTCATTTACTCCAAAGCATGCATGATATTTGTTTCTCAGTTCCTTCATTGAAAACAATTCGCAAGAGTGATAATTCATCTCTTTGAGTGCCTACCTCCACAGTACGCCGACTGGCGGACGGATGAAATATGCAAACTACCACTTAGTAGTATTGTGGATTGTTTACTTGAGTTGTTCGCTTTTTAATACTTTTAGCTACCGGCTTTTTAGTGATAAGGAAAAAGTCTTGAAATTATGCGATTTTTCGTTTGTTACGCTTTTACGTGTTAGTTTTACGGTCACATCACCTATTATTTAGAAAAAGTTTTGTTCCCGGAGAATAGAAAGACCTCTTATATCTAATTCGGCTATTGACATGAATAAATTGCAAAATGATGCCTGGAGTACGGAAAAAGGTGAAAAGTGGTCTGGAAGAAAATCCAAATATCCCAATAAATATTCACATTATTATGAGCGAAATATTTTTGCTATAGTTCGATACTATTAATAGTTCAACGGTAAAAATGTTGTACTCTGTTTATTTTTTTTAATATAATACTAAGATATAGTACCTGAACGACCGAGCCTAGCTCAGTTCTTTAAGAAACATTTTTAAATTTAAATAAACCTCACAAAATTAGCATTTTTTACCATAAAAAAAAATAAGATATGAGATCTCACTTGGATTGGAACTTGGGTTAGACCACCTACATACTAAGTTCCACGGAAATCGCTGACACCATCTCCGAGATCCTAAGTATATAACAATATACAAGAATTGCTCGTTTAAAGATATTAGATAGATAGATACTACCTGTATAAGAAATTAAATGTAGAAAAGTAGTCAGATAATTTAACTGAATAAGTAGCTTTAGCAATTAATAAACTCAGACGAAAAGAAACTACTCAGTAAAAACTGCAACTTAACACATACAATGCCCTCTGTGATACATTATTCTTTTACCCATTCTTTATCTAAGTAGGGTCGACATAATCTATTTTCGTTGAATTTAGCCATCAATTTGTGATTCATATATTCTATACAATATAATTCTTCATACAATTACCCATATTTCCTTTGGTGTTTTTCTGCTCTTAATTCTGTTGGTCTTCAAACTTAACCCTTCTGATTATACGAATTCCATCCGTTCACTGGCATCTCCATACTTTGTTTTCTCACGCAACTCTATTGCAATTGTACAAATTATACCCATTTTCGGTCAGTGAGAGCGCCGGAGGCCCAAATCTCCTCACCTTCCTACTCTTCTCTTCCCTTTTCTCCATCCCCAACACAGGCTGGCAACGCACTTGCGACTCCCCTGGTGTTGCAAACGTCTATGGACAGTGGTGATCACTTAACATCAGGTGACCCACATATTCGTTTGCTTCCTACTAAAAGAAGGTAGTTACAGAGTACTATAATCTTAACATTAGCTTATCACGTGCAATCTTATTTAATTAATTTCATTCATAACTCAACACTCAGATCTACAAAATATGACATATAACGAATGGTTTCACATATTTTACCCTCGACTTTTGGGGTTCTTCATGGGCTATACGTGTATTCTTAGACTTGTTTCTTTCAAACACACCACCTCTCTATGTAGTTATAAAATGGAAATATAAACATAACAAGAAAAGTAATAATATATCTGTCACGAATTACCTTATTCGCCAGGACAGAAAATGCCTCATTTCTTGTAAGTTTTGTTCTATTTTTTTAAATGTCTGGAGGTCCCTAGATAAAAGAAAGAAACAAGTAACTTTCGTTAGGAATGCTAATGATACAAGTTGATTTATGAATAAGTAACCTGTTATATTCCGTCGCCAATAATGGAGAAAATAGTGTAGGTTTATATATGAACAATTTATATCTATACGATTATTATTGAATTAGTATTTATAGTAGTTTTTATAAGCCTAAACTTGCAAGTTCCCTGTTTGCTAAAATATTAATTGTGAACATAGCAGTGGACTGCGGGCAGTCAACAAGATTTTTTTGCTGATTAACTCTTGTACAACGAAGACATGTGGCATCTTGATGTGAAACATTTATAGGCGCAGGGTAAGCCTGATAGTTGGCATGGCGATGTAAAACACGAACATTGCACTATTAATGAAATACTCAAAAACTTTTGTAACCCTATCTTGTAGGCCTTTTGTTCTACTAGTGTAACGCGGTACGCGCCAATGATCTAACTCTCTTTGATAAATGTCGCCAAACACACCACGCCAGCGCCTACTTGTAATTTCTATGTAATATAAATAAATATTTATGTAATAAAATACATAAACAGTCATTATTTTATGGAACTTATTTGTACTTTTTAGCATTCTTTTCATTATGCTATAGCTAACTACTGTCTTAATCCGTTCTTTTATGCATATAACATATAAAAAACAATTTTGATGTTTCACATTTACCAGGCGACCCGTGACGATTGAATTTTTTTCAATTTCGATATATCTCTTTCTTTTAATGATAGTTTTTAATATCTCATATAATAATAACACACTGATATCAAAGGATTACATGAGTTTAAAGGTTAAAGCGTTATTTAAAGCAGAAGCGAAGTTTTACGATGTGAAGTTTATTTGGTAAGCACAAAGGGATAGCGTACTTGTTTACCGTATGTTAATTAAATACACCCAAGGGATTGGCTAATGGAATCCGTGGGTGTTTACCTACAAGAGTTGCGGTGTTGAAAACATGCTAACGGGAGCACGTGAGTAGGTGTCTTTTTTCTTTTTCTTCATGGGGAAATCCCTAACGGATATCCGTCCCGCCGAGCAGCAGAGGATGGGTATGCTCGAGTCGAACGGACTTAATAATACCTTCTTACACCTTTTGGTCGGGGAATAGGGACATTAGGGACTGACTAATTTACACTACGTCTGCTCCTCCGACAGGTGTTTTCCCCTCCTAAGGGGACCCAAATGCGGCCTGAGGATTATGACCATTTTTCTCTTTAAATGACATTACGAAATTCTATTTATATACCTCAGTGTTACCGTGAAACTCGCCTTTTTTTATATATTACCGATGAAACTTAAAGATTTAAGATCAAGTTATCACGGTTTCACTTCCAGTACTGCGGCTTCTACAGTTGCAAACTTTTTAGTTGATATTGATAAACTATACATTGTACAAGAATATCTTGAGTAATCCAATTATTTTCAAATATAAAGTAGAACAAGAAGTTGCGGGAAGAGTGACAAATTTTG
Organism: Antheraea mylitta; assembly: GCA_014332785.1. Lineage (NCBI taxonomy): Eukaryota > Metazoa > Arthropoda > Insecta > Lepidoptera > Saturniidae > Antheraea > Antheraea mylitta. Next base: position 1,174,089 of record JACEII010000049.1, on the reverse strand, counting down.
AACGACCCCAAAATCTAATAAACATGATTCAATTGTAAACAATAAACCTCTTAATTGAAACAGTTAGATATTTTCAATTTACTTTCTCAATAATAGAGGGAAATTTTCATCGTTCGCTTACGAAGATCTAATTCAATTGGAAGCCTTCAGACCTCGTTTGCATAAGTTTGCATTTTTAAGTAAAATCGAGATGGTTTCGTTGTGAATTTTGACAAGTTGATGTCCAGCAGCGTTCCGGTTTCCCCTGGGGTTATAATACTTAGCAACTTAGATTAATTTACGTACTAAATTATGCATTCAAAATATATAAAGATGTTAGTACCGAACTTCCTCTTGCGCGCATATAATTTGAAACATGTGAAAATTTAACATAGTATTTTTGATATAAAATGAATTAATTTTGATCATTAGTTATCTATCATTCCTATTATTGTTACTTATTATTCTTATAGTTCCATAACAATAAAGAAATTCACATATCTTGTTATAAATTAAATTAGTGGTTTGTTCTTTTTGGTGTCTGCATTTTAATTCTTTTTTTTTGTAACAATACACTTTTGGGCATTGATCTCTTCCAAGGCTCATCACTGTATTCAACCTACATTCTTCTACATTCCGGAATATCCATCAACTTATCGCAAATCGTTATTCTATCTAGCTTAAGGGCGTACCCTACGCTTGCGAAGACGCGATCTCCTTTCAAGAACTCTCCTTTTTCAAGGATTGTTAGTTCTTCCACATACGTGGAACACGGCTTCTAATAATTTTACTATTTCAACTATAAAATAGTACGGACTTTTCTTCAAAAATATTATTTTTACTACATTATTCTTCAAATATAGCTCTGATTTGACTTTTTTGTGTTATGACATTACGGTTACAGTTCATTAAAGGAAGTTCGTTGGAGAACCGACTAAAAATAATATAGAAGAGAATAATTATTTCAGACAAAGTAACAGTATAGGATGGAGCGCTGTAGGCAAAAAGGAATTGTAACAACTCTCCAAGATTATGTTAATTTTCTTATTTTCAATTGTGGTCCCTAAACCATACGTTTAAAAAAATGTATTATGCCTGGTGTTTATATATATTTAACAAAATTTAAATTCTCTAATCTGGCAACGAAAATTGCATACCAGATGACTTTCTTAAATTTCTTTGTACAGCAGTAATACTGAGTGTTCCGTTCCACATTCCTATTTTAAATAAGATTTGTACAGAACTTTTTTGTCGCTCAACAGAAGTCGTTCCAATTTGCACATGCATATCTTTGTGATTTATATTAGAATAATTTACATATTGCACGACAATCGTAAGATCTAAATGACTATGATAGCGAAATGGAACGCGCCGTGTCCAGCCAACGCGAGCAATGCTAAACGCCAGTTCCGAATGCAAAATTCGATATTTGAAATTCAAAATAGCAAACATAACGTTCTGGTCGGAATGCTAGTCGTAATAATATACCGCTCGATTCTTTTCCCGGCAGTTAAATTAAATAACTAGGACGTGGTTGCGATATCCGTGTGTTTTAACTATTTAGCATAATATTTTAAGCGATACATTTTCATTAGGTTTATTAGGTCACCTCTAGATTGTGACATTTATGAGACTAAACATTTTTAAGTTTTTTATTTTCAGAGGAATTGCATAACTTTTGTCACATTTAAAACAATGATATATCAACTTTTTCTGTATTATTGAATTAATCATGCTACTTTATGTGATTGTGAGTAAAGTGTTAAAAAGCAGCGGGAGACTCCGCAAGAGATGATAAGTGAGAGAACATTCATCTGGAATTCTAATTTCTAAGAATCATACACTTATATCATGATTATGCTTGTAAAAAAATGTTCTGTCTAAGAAAAAAATGTTTTTCGTTAAAACTGGGGCTATAATGATATGTTTTGAAAATTAGATTAAAAAAAAACAAAGACATATATTAATCCTAATAGTGGATTATAAATTAGAAAATGACATCTCATTTCTTCTACTGCTAACTTAAAATTTGTATTATTAACAAATTAGTTTTTGCCGTAAATAAGCAATATTTTTATTGATTTTAGAACGACGATATATCTGCTGGGTCCCGAACACTATACATCAGGTGTAACATTAGTAGATGTATATTCAATATCCAACGAGTTATTAGGGTGTCTTTATAGGACTAGATTACTACCATACAAATAGTGACAGAGATGCCAGAGTGACTCCTTTGAAGTGAAAACTTCTTGAGCCCCTTGAGATTTGAAAGTCAATGAAATGAAAAACCGACATTAAAAAAAGATAAATATAGGATTAAACGTGTGCGCGAGAGGGATATAATACAATATACAGTATTTCTTATATTCGCGATGTCTTCATTGTATATTGCTCTACACGATACTTGCTTTGGTCCAAGTGTTTTACGTGTTTATGTTCGACTGCGCACTACGAAGCCTTGAGAAAAGGCGTTATAACCAGTGTGTATCATTTCCAACAAATATTTTATCGTTTTTCGAAGCTTTCACTTGTACTGCATATGAACTGAACATTTGTTTTATTTGTCACTTTTTTGAGTGCCAGCCATATTTAGCATTTAAGAAGCTGGCAGGCCGGCATGATACTGACGAGTGGCGATGCATTGTAAATATCTGGCTGGTCGCTTTTTTGATTACGCTTTACTTTCTTTCAGGTACAATGCAGTCACTTCTTCATGCTCCGATGAAAAACAGTTTATGTGTTTTGGAATCTCTGTTCGAAGCATAGAGTATGCACTCACCGATGTCAGCGGCTGCATGTAACAGGTCAGCTAAGAGTTCTGGTTCGTGGCAGGTGATGGCAAGCCGGTCGTCGTGCAGCCGAGCCGCGTCGATCTCGCCGGGGGCTGCCTCGCGTAGTTGCAACGCGACGGAGCCTTCGCCCCCGACTGCCGCGCTATACATTAACACAGCGCGGGGCGAAAACGTCGGCAACGGCAGCCTGCTCGTCTGCACCTGTTCAATCATAAATCTTTATTTAGATGATTATATCATCCATTTATAGTTAAAAGTAATTAACACTTTTTTGACCGGTAATGCGTCATTACCCTTACTACAATATTTATTTCAGTTTACGAAACCCAGGCCGATATAGAATATTGCAAAAACGTTATGTACCGGTTGTATTCCGGTGAAGCTGTGCAGAAAAGTCAGGCCAACAGCGTAGTCAGTTCGAAAAAAAAGTGACGCACCGTGTTTATTCGTGGCCGCTTTATAATAAAAAAAAATACTTTCTTTGATATTTAGGTTATTATTACACGTTTACTAATTCAAAATGTTTTTAAATTTGTTGACATAGTTTCTGAGTCAAACATCCAGGCAACAAAGTGCTAATCCATTACTAAATAATTAATTGAATTTATTTTAATATATTTATTTTTTGCATGATAAAGTTTACGTAAGACATTTAAATTGTTATTTTGATAAATTGATGAACATTGCCCTGTATTCTATATTCTTCTCATAGTGCTCGCCAGAATACAAATAAATTTCTATTCGATGAAATATCTTAAAGGTTTAACATTTAGAAAATCATATGATAAATGAATATGATTGAAAATGTAATTATAGTGCTATAATTTCTGTTAAGGGGCTATTTATGAAATATGTTCAACTCTCTGTACCTAACTAAATAAATCAAACGGTTCTGGCTATAATATTATAAGCAGGCATAAAAACAACGAATTAATCAAATATAGTTTATCAGTGTTTCTATATAATACATTAATTAATAGTATACCCTTAAATAGAAGGGTACAAAAGTAATGATGAATTATAATATAATCGACCTGTCGATCAAATATTTGCTACACAATTATTCGCCGTATTCGCTACATCAAAATATAATTATTAATATGAAACAATGAAAGCCATCAACGGCGGGTTAGTGTTACACGTAACCCACAATACGCGGCGGGAACACAACGTTACCGAGGCAGCGTGAACGAGAAGTTCTCGACAAGTAATTATCGTGAAGCATTGTTCACGCCCGGCGTGTAACGAGCACGCTCGCTATAATACGATTAAATCATAGCCATCTTCGTGGTTATAGAATAGCACTATCAATAGTTCTAGTTATACAGTTTTGTAAGGATTTATTCATTTTTCAATTATCTTTTTTATTTTTTATTTACGTCCTTCTTTTTTTTTTCTCGAACTGACTACGCTATTCAGCTAGCAAGGTCTTAACAGCTTCATCGGACTACATTACGTCCTTCTATTTGTACATAGTAGGAAGTGGTTTTAGTTTAATGAGCAGATGTGACATACGTCACATTTTATGAAAGTAATACATTATTACTATAGTTTTCACTATACTTTCAAATTATCTAGACATAAATATTTTAATACTAAACTGATACATTCAACTTCATCTGCATCATTCATTATCATCTATACTATCTATACTAATATTATAAAGAGGTAATTTTTTTTTTGTGTGACGTTGTGAAGTTGTAGGGCGTAATCTCAAGAACTACTGGTTCGATTTGAAAAATTCTTTCAATGTTATATAGCTCATTTATCGAGAATGGTTATAGGCTATATATCATCACGCTAAGATCAATAAGAGCGGAGCACCAATGAAGAATGTTTTAAAATCGGGGTTTTTTTCATCTTGAGAGCTTCCGCTGCATGTTAGAATTAAGGATATCTTCATTCCACTCGAACGAAGTCGCGGGTAGAAGCTAGTAATAATATACTTCGTGTACGGAAGAAAATTATAAGAACCACACCGTTTGCACACATCTCCACGGCAAGAGGAACACGGTTGAATGCGTAATGTTTATAAAAATTGTAGTTTCTTAAAATTTTACAACCTTATATTAACTGAAACTGTCGTAATGTTTTTTTTAAACAAAGACCAACTGTTTGAGAAAATGAAACAAAAAAATAGTAATCAAAATCTATACACTTTTTGAGATATGCACGGACAAAACCAATCTTTGTCATATTAATTATATGGAGGTCTCATTTACCATTGTTTTTATTTGAATCTACATTCGTATCAAAGGAGTCGACGCTGAGAAAAATTGAGTTATTCGCTCATATATATTTTATTTGGTTATTATATTTAAATGTTCTTTTCTAATAATCTACAGGCGAAAGAAAATTATTCGTGTACAGAATAAGCTCTTAAGTTGATTTATGTAGATAAAATATACATACAGTAGACGAAAAGACAACAAGTCAATGTTTATTACCTACTTCTATTAAGTGGGAACTTTGTTTGTACATAACTCAAACATTTAGGCCATAAAGCATGTTATCAGTGCTGTAGTATAACTTAAAAGACGGTTTATAATCTGTGTGTATCCATTAAATATTACTCGTGCGAATCAAAGGATGTCATCAACGCAATACCACTGTCACGCTTCGGTCACAATGGGCGGTGGCGCGTCACTTCACGCGGTCGAGTCAACGTGAACAGATAGTTGTTGAGTAATTATCGTGCGACATTGTTCACGGCCCGTGTGTAACGAGCACGCAGATTATAATACGATTAAACTAAAGCCACGGTTATAATGGAATAATGCCACCTAACACTCCCGGCGGCAATAAATGGAGTAATGTTTTTTTGATCGCGGCCCATTTAAATATAACGCGGAAGGAATTTAAGTGGCGAGTGTCCTAAATGTGTATAACCTATATATATATTGGAAAATGTTAATACTAAGCACATTACCTTGACCTTAATAGAAATCGTTTTAATTGACCTTAAAACGATTTCTATTAAGGTCAAGGTAATGTGCTTAGTATTAACATTTTCCTATATATATATATATAGCTTTATTTGTGTTTAAGTAGTTATATTTGGATGTTATACTGTAATAAATAATTTAATAAATAATAAAACATAAATATTAAAATTATATGAAATTAGCAACTGTTATCGGCTGTTCATGTTTTTATAGGCAGTAAATTCTTTATATTAAAGGAGGCAATCGAACTGGTGGGTCACGTGATGTTAAGTGATCACCACCGTCCATAGACACTAGCAACACCAGGAGAGTCACAAGTGCGTGATCAGCCTGAGTATGAGGTTGCAGGGGGTGGGAGGAGGAAGCAGAGGTGGTTGTCCGGCGCTCTCACTAACCGAAGGAAACGCAACAATGCAAGCACTGTTACTTCACGTCGGTTTTCTGTGGGTCGTATGGTACTACCCAGGGTGAACCGACCCATTCATACTGAAAGCAGTAATAGCTTCAGAGTGGCTCTACCACGAAAAATTTTTTTTTGTTGTTTTTAAAATTTGTGTTCATTATATAATTCCTTATATTATTGACAATTATTATTTTCTATTCATTTTGGAATTGCATTTATTTTCCGCGTATAAACAATCTTATCATGAATAGTTGAAGTTTAATATATTGTCATTTTTCTCATTTTAAAATGTTCCAAAATCCTACATATACACTTGTAAAAGCCGCGTCTTGGTCTGAATTGTTTATTATCGTATTAGCTGACCATTTTTGATGAGAGAATTACAGTTTTTATGGACTATTATACAGACTACACATAATTACGCCTGTTTAAAATTTAGCCAAACAGCAATAATTTCATTTAAATAGTAGTACTTAGGTTGAGTAGTCTCTTTAGGTCTATCACTCTATCTTTCTCATTATTTTGACCAGTCAAAATCGAAATTTTGTATATATATCTTGGCCACAAGATTTCATCACAATTGGTTTTTAATCTGAAATATCATTTCCACTGTAAAAGTAATATTCATAACTCTTATATACAGTCCACGTTGAGATTCCATTTTCACTATTTCTCCATATACGTTCAGGTAACTTTCATGGTAGCTTTTGTGTCGGAGCAATATTGATGTCGAAACTACAGAACGTGTGAGAGATGCTAGACGTCAAATCATACGCTACGACTGATTTTCCGGAAACTATGTCAAATTTGCAACTGCTCTCCCTGTGATGTCGGATTCGAATTTAGCAGTACGGCTTCTTCTCAGGATTGGTGTTCTTTGATTTTTTATAATAATCTGAAATGATCATGTATGCATGAACATTTTTCAGTACTCTGGTAACGTATTCCGCAAGAGCAAAGCATTGATAGCGTTAAAATGTTTTTAAGTAAGTCTATAAATAAGAGTAATATCTTAATTTATGTTAAGGTCGGTGCTAAATCACAGTTTGTTTTTTATACACTATCAGTTTTAGGGTTTAAACACAATCTCACCTTGTCTTAGATACCGATGGGGTATATATATAACTAGTCTGGCCATGAATAATATTACCTACAACTTTTCTATTTTTCAACTTTTTAATTATTTTGAATTTAGAACTCGTATATTATTTTAAAAATTTCTTTCGATTTTGCGCCATTTCATGTATTGTTTTGTTTTTGTTATCAAATTATAATATGAAATAGGGTGTTAAAGAAAATAGGATTGCAGTGATCGCCTTGCACAGAGTGGGTATGGAGTCGTCGGTCATATTCCAGACACTTCAAAACTGTTACAATGGCTGTTAATGTTGTTAACGCCAAAATTCGACGAAACCCCATTAGGAAGCATAAAAACTTATCATGAAAAATGAATATTCCCGCTAGGACTCTGTCGTGTATTATAAAACAAGACTCGAAGCTCGGTGTTTATCGTTGATACACACGACATGTCCTAAATCAATCTTTACTATTAAAGAGAGTGGATCGATCAAAAAGCCTTCTGTCGCGATACGCAGGTAGAAAGCACAGGAATATCCTCTTTACTGATGAAAAAAATTTCACGATTGAAGAACACTACAACAACCAAAATGATAAAGTTTAGGCTCACAGGTCTAAAGAAGCTGCTCAAGTGGTCAGATAGGTACAACGTGTTTATTATCCTGCGTCATTGATGGGTTGGTGGGGCGTGTCTTACTAAGGAGTCACAAAACTACATTTTTCTAAAAATGGAGTGAAAACTTCAGCCCCAATGTATCAAGATACAGTTTTGAATCACGTGGTGAAACCTCTCCACAATACACTTTTTAAAAATATACCGTGGACTTTCTAGCAGGACTCTGCACCTGGTCACAAGACACGAACTACCTTAGCCTGGCTTGAAACCAATGCTGGACTTTATAAGAGCTGGAGACTGACCCTCATCTAGCCCAGATCTCCACCCTTTAGACTCCAAATTATGGTCAGTTTTCCCGGCCATACGGACTATAATTGTATACTTAAACCTTTGTCATGAATCATTTTATCTACCAGTGAAAAGAGTATGCAAATCCATCCAGTAGTTTTTGAGTTTGTCGCGAACAGACAGACAGACAGACGTGACAGAGGTCTTTGTTGTAATGATAATGGTAGAGCTCTAGCAGCAAGATGGCGCTTCATTAAAAAAACTAATGAATATATCTCAACTGAATTTTTGTAGCTTTCTTCTAAGATTTATCGAAACAAAGAATAGTCACGATAGCTTTATTTGACATAAATTATAAATATATTAAGAAACTAATTTTATAAGCACTAAGCTCAGATGTATGTTTTCTTGACGTGGAGAATTGAGGCAAGCGATGTGGTGTCTATGTTTTTCCTTTGTAAATAAAACATATTCCTATGATAATAAACGACGAAATATTTGCTGGAGTTTTACGCAAACAACTATTCATCTGAGTACTATCAATTATTGTATAATATAACTCTGGTTTAGTTTCGTGCCTAATAATTTGCGCTCGTTGCTATTGCAAATAACTTTGATAGTTCAAATAGCTTTGGTAAAGTTTAATTGCACCGGCGGATTGAGTGCGCTTTATGGATTTCAATTTCAGTATCAATTTGACTAGTAAAGAGACTCTAAGCACTTACACCGCAAAACTATGTCTAATAGATATATAATATATTACATAGCTAGGTACATATTACACTTTTATTAGCTTCAATAAACATATTCTCTTTCCTTTATCAAGTAATCATTACATAGTATAAAACAAAGTACTATCGCGCGTCTGTCTGTCTGTATGTTCGCGATAAACTCAAAAACTATTAAATGGATTTTCATGCGGTTTTCAACAGTAGATAAAGTGATTCATGAGGAAGGTTTAGATATATAATTTGCCAAGATTATTTATTTGTCAAAGTGGAACAACGTCAGCTGGGCTCGCTAGTACTATATATAATAATACTTAGGTATAATGTGTGGTATTTATTTTATAGTTTTGTTTTGTTTATTTTAGTTTTGATGCAATCCGCGAGGGCAAACCCTTTTCCTTTCCACGCCTAGGCATCCTTTCTTTAACATACCACTTGATGGCGCTGTGTCCGCGCCACCATTATTATCGTGTACGCCGCGCCATTATACGATAACATTATATAAGAACGCTTTGTGTCGTGAACAAGTACGCAAACCACGCCGCGAGTGAAAATACGTATATTTTGCGACCCGCATATGGACTGGATAGGACGCTATACCGTAATTATTCGGCGCTGTGAAATAAGAGTTCCTCCAAGTAAGTGTATATGTGTTCTCTTTCTCAGCTAAGTCGATTGTATACATTTGAATCCTGCAATTGAGCGTGTATCCCTTATATCCTTGCCCTCGGATACCGCTAACAATACAGTCCACATCTCTTCCTATATTAAAACCGCATCAGTGAAAGTGAAAAACCAAGTGATTTGCCCACATTTGACAAACCTCCAGTATGTGTATTACTTTACTGTATTTTCATTTAGTTTTATTTCTGATCCAGCATAGATTCTTTTTTTAATCATATAGGAGGTAAACGAAAATGCGGGTCACCTGTTGTTAAGCGATCACCGCCGTCCATAGACACTAGCAACCCCAGAGGAATCCCAAGTGCGTTGCCAGCCTGTGTTTGGGGGAAATGAGAGAAGGGGGAAGGGGAAGGAAGAAGAGAGGTGGGGAGGGGAGATAGGTCTCCGGCGCTCTCACAGACCGAACGAAACGCAACAATGCAAGCACTGTTACTTTACGTCGGTTTTCTGTGAGACGGTGGTACTACCCCGGGTTGAGCCGACCCATTCATGATGAAATCAGTAGTAGCTTCAGCGTGGCCCTACCATCTACAAAAAACTCGTTGTATATTATACATTTATACTTTTTTTTTCTCGAACTGACTACGCTATTGACCTAGCAAGGTCTTAACAGCTTCACCGCACTACTAAGGCAACCGTTAAGGCACTCAGCCGATTTTATTTTTGGCAACTAGCTCAAGGGTATACGGCACACCTCGGCTTGGCCGTTGCCTATTACATGCAATTCGCGACCTATCTTAGTTAACCTACCTAACTAACTATTCATATATATATGAGTGTTGAAACATATATGTGCACCAAGTATACATATCTCAACAAGCCTTACATATATTTCTTGTCGGAAAATTTCGAAAGTTTTTTCAGTTCGATAAGGGAACAAAATAAAACCCTTCCACTTTTATGTGCAAGCGTGTAAGCGTGCACGTATGTGGGGGTGATCGTGTAGTGTTGTAGTGATGTAAATTTTGTGTGTCGCGCAACGTTTATACTTATATATATTAAACATTCTATGGATTATTACCTAATGATTACAAAGCTGGGTACGATGTTTATACAAAATTCACATGACCATTTTCAGCATCGGGATCGTCTTTCACAACGCAATTAACTGGACTTGATTATCGTCTGTAATACCTGCGGATTATGTACCTTATAGACAGATTAGGCTACATTTATTTATCCTCTCCCAATTATCCTCAATCGGTCATCAATAACATGATCATATTATAACAACGTTGGACTTTAATTAATCTCATGTTGCTTAGTTTGTTTTGATATATATTTTGTTGATAAATATATTTTCATGAATGTAATATGATATTATGTTGTTTTTACTGTTAATATCTAGTATAAGTCCTCGCCTAACTATTTGACCACTGTGAGACAACGTGAGATTAAAGATAACAAACAACGCTATTATAGTATTCCTTTATATTTTGTAAAGATCGCTTTGACAAATCGACTACATTGAAAAATTAACCTGAATTAAATTAATTGCATTTTTTTATGGAATAGGAGGCATACGAACGGGTGGGTTACCTGATTTTAAGTGATCACCACCGTCCATAGACACTAGAGGAGTCGCAAGTGCATTGCCAGCCTGTGTGTGGAAGGGGTGAGGGGGTGGGAAAGGGGAAATGAGGGAAGGGAAAGGGAGGAAGGTAGGCCTCCGGAATATCATATTGTTCATATAACTTGTAGACATTATGAAGATATTCGATAATAGCAATTGCTCGCGACTTCTTTCGCAATTTTTTAAAATATAAAATGAAATTTGAAAAAGTATAGTAAGTAACAGTCTAGTAGTCACCTCCTGTCTGTTGTAAGCTACCTAACTAGTGCAGGAATATAGACAAACAAAAAAAAAAGAGATTGAGCATTGCTGTTCACATACAATGACTTAAAACAATAGATATAATTATTAGAGTAAAATAATTTTTATAGTCATATATCAATACCAAGAGGAATAAATCTAGATCTTATCTCTTTGTATTATAGATGAGTATTTCGTAAACGGAAAATTGGATTTATTACACTATTCTAATGAAAAAATACACACTGAGCTTTTCTACAACAGATATTAGCTTCATTCAAAAATCGAATTAGGACAAGAAGATTATACCGGTGCCTTATTTTACTGCAAAACTACGAGTAGAACTCCAACAGTTCTAATGAACTAAGTAGGTGTAACTTTGAGAATGAAGTCTACATATTAAAAAGTTACAGCTTTATTCTGAAGGTATTAAAACTATTCGACTTTGTCTATGTATTTCACATATTTTGTAAGACATTTGTCTTTTTATGTAAAGCATAAAATATAGCAGCTTTTATTATTATAAAGATGTGTTTATTAAATTTTTGATTTTAATCTAAACGTAGGCATATTTTATATTTGTTTACTTGGTTGTCTGTTTAGTAACTTCTCTACTATAAACTATCTTCATAGTTTCTTTGTCTGTCTATACAATATACATCTTAGAGTTTAAATTAGAAAATTTAGCTCAGACGTAACACTGAAAATAATTACTTTTTTGAATACATAATCTTTGAAAGTGGATTAATTGTGAAGACTACTCTACATTAAACAATATAAACGTGAAACGCAAGTAATAGTAAGGACTGTAGAGAGTACAGTCGTTGAAAAATCCACACAACAGTTCAGACCATTTACAGTACAATAAAATTATAAGTGGATGATTAATTATTCATAAATCAAATATCTTCGTGCTCTTTGTTTTAATTTTTTTATATCTAAATCGTTCAATAGTTTAAAATCCATTAGAAAAATGAGCTCTATTTCTATATATATTATGACATAAAATAGGAAATAGGGATGGAATTGATCACACTCAGTGGTTACTGTAACATTTAGCTGTTTGTATCTTCTTCAGAAAGGGCGAGTTGTAACTGAGACCAGTAATTAATAGGTGATATCTTTGAGTACTTAATTGATACGGGTCGTGTATCATTTGGTGTTGCCAACTATATCTTTCGAATCGGACCACAACGAGCACTTAACCCTTGCACAGGATTTCTTGGCAGGATTTTAGTCTGTCACGTAGTGGATTTTATGTTTTATTTATAATCTTGTGTTATTTTACTCTGTATTTTGTAAATTTGGTGGAGTTTTACGTAATATAGTTAGCTTATTGTGCATAAGTGAAGAGAATGGAAAATAATATTACGGAGCATGAAATTCTGAGATGCCTCAAAAACTCTCTGGAAGGTTCTAACAAGGGAGTTACTATCTTGTTAGAATATTGAAATATTCACAAGACCCTTGTAATATCATTAACTACATAACAATGGCAGTAATAATCTGAAAGATTGGTTGCCAAAAATAAAGTAAAAAAAAAACCCTTGCATAGTATATCATTTGTTTTTAAGTTTAACAAATTAATTAGTTAATAATAACGATCTATGTAGATATTCTTTTAATGAAAATCTTAATAAAATACTTACATATTTATCGCCCAGAGATATAATTACGAAAATTAAAAATTAATATTCGCAAATGATACAATCACGTTCCCGAGTTACCGGCTTCGATGTTTGACATAAAGCAATTCGAGAATAAACTTATCGTAAACAAAACTTTGTCTTATCTTGAGTAACATTGTCATATACAGCATCCGAGGTATAATTACGAGCGTTGGTTCGTAAGTCCCTGGGGCGGGCAGGTAATAACGCGTTGATTAATCAACGATTATCCCTTGTCGGTCGGTAATGATTGTGTACAAACTGTGGCAATGAATATTTCAATCTGTGTAATAAACAAAATGTATTTCTTTCCTCGGTAATGACTTAGGTTTTGTATTGTTTTAAATTTGAAGTGAAAACATCTTTAGCTTCGTTATGATTTGAAATTCCAAACAGAAGTGAACAATGAAATGAAGAAGGGACATTAAAAAGAGATCAATATATTTTCAAAATCAAAAATACTTTATTCAGTTTAGGACCTAATAAGGCACTTACAAACGTCAAAAACTACCACCGGTTCGCAAAAACCCCAGTCATCGAGAAGAACTGTCAAGGAACTCGATCGGGTACATTTTTTCAACATATATTTCCAATAGATCTTACACTAACTTTTAGTGGATGCACAGAAAGGATACAATTCCAGACATCGCTATTGATCACTTACTGATCCACTCTATAATATTCTTTTGATACTAAAACTTGCTTGACGTAGCGTTTAAATTTATCGGTCCGGTAAATCAGTAACATGCTGTCGGACTTTGTTGTGGAACCTAACACTAACCTAACCTAACCTAAAAAACTATTACTGGTTTTGCTAAGTCTGAAACATGGGACGACCATTTTATTACAGTTTTTAGTATTTGGATTATGCCGGTCTTTTACTAAATTAAGTTTTTCAAAGTTTTTACGTGTACGCATTATATTATCAAATTTATTTGTTATGTTATGTTGATCGCTTCGCGCATATAATTATATGATATTATACTTATTTAATCTGTCATTTATGACGAGATGCTACTCTACCACCTTGTCTTTAATACAGAATTTAGTAACGTTGCCAAAATTAAAACAGCATAATTTAAAAAGTATGCTGTATATGTGTGTATTGCAGTTTTCAAATAGGCGACTAGTAGTCAAGTATTGTACATTGACCGTCTTTATAATTACAATGTCATTTAATGTATAAGGGTAAGAATATTATGATGTCACGTAGAATTAAATAACTAATTATAACGTGGTATGATAACGTAACTATTTTAAACTAGCCTCTGCCCGCAACTTCGTTCGCGTGGAATAGTTACTTTGAGCTAACGCCAATACGCAGCAGAAGCTCTCAAGAAGAAAAACCTCCGATTTTGAAATATTCTTCATTGGTGCACCGTTCCTATCGGTTTTAGCGTGACGATATATAGCCTATAACCTTCCTCGATAAATGAGCTATATAAACACTACAAGAATTCTTCAAATCAGACCAGTAGTTCCTGAGATTACCCCCAACGTCACAAGCTCTCAAACTTTACCTCTTTATAATATATAGGAGTATAGATAATAATCATTTAATGTATTCCAGTGAAATAATAAAAAAGAATTCTTGGGTGCTTACATTTGTAACGTCTAGCAACATTTTATAAGATATATTAAAATAATGTAACACAGAATTAATTACAGATTTTAAAATGTATACTTGATAATCCGGATGTTATTGTATGCGTCTATCCTTTAATCCGATAATAAATATATGGAGGAGTTGTTGAGGCGTACATGCTTGGTACACTTATACGTTTCAACAACTCATACATATATGAATAGTTAGCTAGGTTAGCTAAGATAGGTCGCGATTTTGCATGCAACAGGCAACAGCCAAGCCGAGGTGTGTCGTGCAACCTTGAGCTGGTTGTCAGTTCGGGAAAAAAAGTCTATCTTTTAAGCATAACTTACAGTAATGATTTTTATCCTTTTACATACTATTGAAAAATCAATGGATATTTGTAGCACTATTTTGATCGATGTACTATAAATTTTTATCCAATTAAATACTTTGAGTACATGGGGTCCTTTACTGTGTTTTAAAATACTCTATTTAATACCTTAGAAAATATTGGAAATTTAAAATAACATGCGACAAAAATAAGTTCTTTCGTAGCTTCTATGACTTTATATTAACCTCTTATCTATTCTTTAAGATCCAAATCTCAAAATGGCGGATAATATTTTTAAATATCACTAGATTTTTTTTTTAATTAAAATTTTACGTCACATAATTTGCTCTTCGAGTTTTGCAAATTTTTGTAATAAATACGTTATTTTTTTAACTTATACCGTATACAGCCTGTTGATCAGTGTATCATAAGGTTCCTTCATTTGTATGGACCTTAAACACTTATGGATTTAGACAGTACATGGGTTAAAAAGATCTCGTGTGGTTGAGGCGCATTGTGCCGATGCAACGCTCCCCTCCCCTGAGGAGTCTACGGTTCTTACCCCTCGACCACGACGAGGCCCCTGATGACGGGCCAACACCTGTTGGGGAGTAGATGCAGTGCCAGTTCGGCAGCTCCTACTCTCCGGCCTATAGGTGATTGTAGGCACCATGAGGTTTTAGTCCGTGCAATTCGGACATACCACACCCTGAGCTGTTCGGCTAGGGTGGGAATCCGTAGGGATTTTCCAATGTAAAAAAGGGGTTAAAAAGATCGTGACTAAGGGCAACAACCTATAAAATGTTAATTAATATATAACAATATAATATATTATATTATAATTATTATATTATAATAATATATAATATATCAAAGATATAGTTTCTTTTAACATTCTAGATTCTTTCACACAGTCTTACCAGGGGGAGCGTTACCGCTGATTATTCCATGATTATTCCCTAAAGTAAGTTCTATAAACACATAATTATAGTACCCCTGCGTCTGTGCGTGCCATAGGGTGTATTTACGAATTAAATATAAACGATGTTACTTAACTTAGATTAGAAGCTTCCATTACAGTTAACATATTTCTACGTACGAATTATAATTAATGTATTGAACGAACGTTGCATTAAAATTATTAATTTTGAATATCGAATTCTATTTGTAATTAACTACATATTATAAACAGAGGCCTCTACCACGTCTGTCTGTATGTTCGCGATAAACTCGAAAACT
This sequence comes from Antheraea mylitta, assembly GCA_014332785.1. Classification (NCBI taxonomy): domain Eukaryota; kingdom Metazoa; phylum Arthropoda; class Insecta; order Lepidoptera; family Saturniidae; genus Antheraea; species Antheraea mylitta. Next base: position 1,157,936 of record JACEII010000049.1, on the reverse strand, counting down.
ACTGAATGGATTGTCATGCGATTTTCACCGGTAGATAGTCAAGGATTTTGTCAAGGATTTTTTAATTATCAGAGCAGGAGAACGTCCGCTGTGATTGCTAATTAATATTAAAATCTCTATAGGCTATAACACTATATATTATTATAATATGTAACTCAGTAGGTTTATACGCACGCTGAGATTGTTCTCAGATTGGTAGAATATTTTCAAACTTACTTATTGTTATATTTTGGCTATTTTAAACAATATAATTATGTCTATATACTGATTATGTAGTGATTTTGGCTGAGATATTATATTATTTCTTACAGTATTTCTTATACATTATTTCTATACATATATAATATATATTTTTATATTATTATAGTTCTCACTTCTCACGAAAACTTGGCTGACAATTACAGATCGATTTCATAGTGTCGTTGTGTACGCGCATCGTGAAAATTCATTCTCATAATTTTTACCAAACACGCCAAAAGAAGTATAATGACCTAAAAAGTTATTAAAAATAGATTATAAACAAAATAAGAGAAAATAATACGGGTAATGTTATACCTTATCTCTGAAATCAGGTCAAGAATGCTCAGCACATTCCCACACCAGGTGCGGTCGTCCTGGTAATGATGGCGCACGATGACGCCCATTTGTTCGCGTGTTGAGATATGATGTTAGAGAAATCGCGTGAGTGATTATGCGTGTTTTGTTAGCAAATGGTTTCGCTGTTTGTGGTAATAATGCGTGAGGATATTTTGTATATGTTTATATATTTTTTCTAACAATGTAACTAGTTTTGTTCTTCATTCCACGATTAGTGTGGGAATTATTATTTCAATAATAATTGTTATTAGGTTTCATTACTTCGTTATATTGCAATATGAGCTAAATCCAGTTTTAGCATTTCCTAATATGTTACGTTATTTTTCAAGATATTCAAATTCTGTACATGTAAAATATGAAGCTCTTAAAAAAAAAACCAAAACTTTATGGATGGAAAATTTGATCTTCCTTCCGGTTGTATTAAAACTGAAAATCTTAAAAATATGAAATAGTTTATATTTAAAGGCGGTAGAGCCATGCTGAAGCTTTATTGGTTATAGCATGAAAGACTCAGCTCGACCGGGGTAGTATCACCCGCACACAGAAACTGATGTCAAGTAACAGTGCTTGCACTGTTACCGTTTCGTTCGGTCAGTGAGAGCGCCGGAGGCCCATTTCCCATCTTCTCTCCTCCCCTCTTCTCTTCACCTTCCCTCTTCTCTCCCTATCGCCGATTTCCCCCATAACACAGGCTGGCAACGCACTTGCGACTCCCTTGGTGTTGCTAGTGTCTATGAACGGCGATGATCGTTTAAAATCAGGTGATCCGCTTATTCTTTTGCCTCCTATATGACATTAAAAAAATTACCAATTCAAATTGAATTTAGCTCAATATAAAATGTAATGTCACAAATGTAAAACGTGCGTATCTACATCTATCTAATGGACTAACGGTTTGGCGCTGGATAAATGTATCTGATGTCCGCAAGTTCGAACCCCGGTATGTACCAAAGATTATTGTCGTATTCGAGTACATTTACTAATTTAAATTACACTATCGACTGACGGGAAAGTAAAACATCATAAGGAAATCTGGATCTGAGAAATGTTTTTGTAATATCGCCGTATGTGGGAGAATATAGAACTGTGAATTAATCGGAGTTTCAAATTGGCATACGTCGTGGGTTGTCGTGTCGATTATGCGCATAGCTTGCTTCGGGAAGACAACTATGGTCCTGGAGTGAGTCCCTTACAGGCTGATGATGATGACATTTATCTATACACAGAACGGAAGTATTTCCGTAAGTAGTTTCGGTGTAGTCGATCACCTCAAAATAGAACGTGTGAATTTAGGACTAAGACCGTTCAATGCAAAATTTCTCGTGGGCGTTTTTAGGCTAGTTTCTTTCTTTTAGATTCGTTTGACTCTTTGCAATTTCTGTATTCCTAAAAAGCATAATATTGATTCGTTTTACATTAAAAATGATAAATATATACATCTATGTACATATACATACATATATATATATACTAAATATACTGAACTTTTTTAGGGTTGTGTTATGTTAATTTAATATATCTGATATTTATATCAGATTATTATTATATATATATTATTTAAATCTACACAACGAATAAATAGAAACTGAAGTGTTCATTGTTCTGGCTAATTTCAGCTCAATTCATTTCGAAGAGACAGCATATGAATACTCAATAGCTACCTACTATAATGCTACATTTGTACATTTCTCTACGCATGGAGGTTTTGTAACAATGATATAATTAGATTAAAAAACATTGAAGTCAGTCAACAATTCATTCATATAAAATAAGCTATGTCCGTGTAATACAAATTTTTATTTTCAAAACTACTCTTATTTCATGCATTAAGCCGTGCACATTAGCTCGCTATTAATTAAGTAAACTAAGGGCCTAACCAAGTTGCTTATCGACAATCACTAACGCAAATAGAAACGGAAAAATGTAGTTATTGAAATAGGCTCAAAACTATTTAATACCAGTTTTTGTCTGTGGCTTCGTTCGCGTCTATGTAGATTTGAGCTATCCGTCAGAAAGTGTACTCTTCTTAATAAAAGATTCTTTGCGAAATTTTATGATGTAACAAATGAACAACCTGACACTTATAATATTACTTAGGATGTCTTCTTAAAGGAAATATAAAACATATTACTTTATATTTTAAGTTTAATAGATGTTTATAACCACATCTTAACTCACATAGAAAATTCTTTAGACACTATTTTACTACATTTTTTATTTTTCTTATTGTTCGCAGCATTTAATATTATTCTATTGAAAAATAAAACGGATGAAAAAATGAAAATTGTCCTCCAACGGGCTGTAACTAAGTCTAAATATAGAAACAATATTCAGGTTGAAGATACAACGACAGTAAAATATATATAAGAGAATAAAAACGTTACAGGCTCTCTTTTGTTCAGTGATGTGAACTGAGCTGTTTGAAAATTGACAGATTGCTGTCAGGCTGTTAGAGATGATAAAGATGTTTACAGATGGTTCATACTAAAAGAAATATTATGTTATATGAATACGACGTTTGTTCGACTGCGTGGAAAGAGGAAATATTCTTCGTATGTGATACGCTCTGTTGTCAGTACGGATTAATGGATAACATATGGTGTGTCTTAATTGTGTGGATGATTATAGGTTACATTCACATTTATTTATTAATGTCTGTGACTTGAAATAGGAGAGGTTTTAGAGTATATTTTTGTGTTTTTCTAAATCTTCCTACTATAAATGCGATAATGGTGTGTGTGTGATAAGTTTGATAGCGTGTTTGGAAACCGCATCGAAGGACGAGGTTCGAATACTGTCAACTTAGTACGAGCTTTCGGGGAAAGAAAAATAGTGATGAATCCATGGGTTGTTGAGCTTAGTGTAGAATCTATTATTTTTTATGCCATGGGAGACAAACAAACAGGCGGGTCACCTGATGTTAAGTGATCATCGCTGTCCATAGACACCAACAAAACTAGTGGAGTCGCAAGTGCGTTGACGGCCTGTGTTTGGAGAAATGAAGGGGAAGAGAGAAGAGAGATGGGCCTCTGGCGTTCTCACTAACTGAACGAAACGCAACAATGCAAGCACTATTACTTCACATTGGTTTTCTGTGAGAGAGTGGTAGTATCCCGGACGAGCCGACCCATTCATGCTGAAACCAGTAATAGCTTCAGCGTGGGTCTACCACCTTTTAATATTGTAATTAAATGTAAAATGTACAAATTTTCCACATCAGTATTATTTTCCGGAGTCATAATTAAAGATGTGAGGGAGGGAGTGTTCCCTTGATCCTTCAACTGAAGAACCTTGAACATGGTAATGATGATCCAATTTCAAACGAAGCACTTTATGTTTTCAAGTCTTTAATTGGTGTTTAATTGCTTCTCGATACGAGATTAACGTTTTGCCACGTGTATTTATACATATTGGTGTATATTATATTATAACGGTGTAAAAGATTGTCTTTTTTTAATCAAAATAAAATACACTTTATTCAGTTTAAGCCTTGAAAAGAACCTTGAATGTTAAAACAATACCACCGGTTCGAAAAATATCCCAGTCATCGAGGATAGCGGGGAATGAATTAGATCAGTTTTATCAATACTAATATTATAAAGAGGTAAAGTTTGTGCCGTTGTGAGTTTGTGAGGTTGTAGGGAGTAATCTCAATAACTACTGATCCGATTTGAAAAATAAATATACTATATGTGTGTATATCATCACGCTAAGATCAATATGAACGGAGTACCAATGAAGAATGTCTAAAAATAGTTTTTTTTCCTTTTGAGAGCTTTCGCTGCATCTTAGCGTTAATCCAAAGTAAATATTCCACGCGAACCAAGTCGTGGGCATAGGCTAATACTATATATTTTTATTACAATTCATTGTTGCCTCAGTCATTATTAGCAGTTATATAAGAAGGGGTATCATTTCCAGACATGACTAAGGATTCATCATATATTAATATTTTGAAAGTAAAACCTGTTGAATATGGTGCCTGAATTTTTGTCCGGTAAATAGGTTAAGGGTTTAGAAAACCTAGTTTTATAGCCAAAAATATGGAGTATTTAATTTGTGTTCATTTCTAATATAGATGTTCTCAGGAATAATAATACATTTTTGAAAATCTACGTGTATTCGTGTGTGAGAATTGCTTCTGTTTTGAAGATGGAATTTTAAAACGTGAAGTTTATTTGAATTACAGACTAACTTACAAAAATAGATATATCGTGGAATAGGAGTATCATCAGTTTTGAAGTTATAGACTTGAAGAAGTAATATTTATTACTTTATTGTTTGACAGTGTGGAATCCAAGAAAATAGGCGTCCAAAATAAATACAACCAAAGCATATTTAAATATAAATAGGAAATGAACCTAGCTGTTTTTTAAACTAAGAAGTGTACAAGCCAAAGTTCATTATAAGAGACAGATTTTAATTGAAAAGTTGTCTCAGGGATGTGCAAAACCCTTTTATAAATTTTCACGACCTTAGTTTGCCTTGAATACTAACAGAAGTTGACTAGTAGGAATTTATCGTTCGATCTCATTACTTTTAATTAGACCCAAAGATATATAATAACCAATATTTAAAGAACAAAAAAATATTCTCAACGTCGATTTCTCCTATTTTAATTCGGCATCCTTTTCATTCGCATACATTTGTTTAGTTGTAATATATAGACTTTTGCTAGATTTTTTAATTTCAATAATTACACGGATTCTCGTAAAAACATCCATACATATAATAAGAACGTAAATGTAACGTATCCTTAATTTCTAGATCTTTATGAAAAAGTGTTGCAGGTGTCTTCAAATAACTAATAAAATACATTTAAATTATTTTTAGAAATATTTGGTCGTCTATATGTATATTTGTTTGAACACGTATCACTACTAAAGTACTGCCTTCATGACAAAACCTTTCCAAGAAAACCATAAAGCATATCCTCCAGTAACTTTTACTTTTGATTTCATTAGGTCGGTTCACTATATCAAAGGTTGTTGTAATTTTAATGACAATGCTACTTAATTATGAGAAAAAGATTTTACTAATAACTGTTTTTTACATTAGATATTACACGGACAGTGTTGCGGGCAAAGCTAGTTATCATGTTTATATAATAATTTATCTATATATTAATACGTGAAATAAAAAAAATTGTACCCCTTTTTAAAGGAACTCTGTGAACGTATGAACTTGAAATTTGGCGTAGTTAAGTTTATATGGCGGAGAAGTGCAGAAACCTGTTTATTTTATATAAAATGCATTAGAAGTACATTAAATTAATTAAAATATGCATTACGCACACTACTGCTTGAATTTTACACAACATATAAATAAAACACACATGTAAATAAAAAAGGCATTTTGACAGCCGTCACATCAATAAGGAACAAAAAAGGTTGCGAAGGAGGTTGCTATGCTCGACTGTATGTATTTTTTTACTCTCAGGTTTCAATTACCCTGTTTCATTTAACAATGGTATTATAACATATAACTATTATTTAATATTTACTCCATACCTTACATACTCTTTGAATTTAACTGAGTAATTGCAGGTTAATTTTACAATAATATAATAATTTTAACATGAATGACGTTCCATGCCTTATATGCCCTTTGAAATCAATAGGTCAAATTGTAGGTTAACTTTATAATAATATAATATGTAAATTCTTAATATACATTAATAATTAATTGATAAACAATTTATCTTTAGTACATTTATGGAACCAGCGAAATAATTATTAATTAATTCTCCTTGGTTTTATTAGATGTCAAAATTTTAGGTGATAGGAGTGCTTCTACTATGTCATGGGTTGAGATAAATTTCTTTATTTTCGTAAAGTTATTTTTACTTAGAATGTAAGAGCTTTGCCACCTGTTTTTTGTTTCAAAGTATAATTAATTTCAATTTTCATTTACACATAATTTTTTTTATATTTATATAATTAAAAAAGATTATGGAAAATGGCAAATAACTGAGTAACCATGATGAAAACCTTTGATTATACAAATATACCCTTTGACAAAAGAACCCTAATAAGTCCAGACTTTAAAAAAATAATGAACTATGGTCGAATGTCGACCACTAGGCACCCACTAGTATATAATAATTTCTCATAAAATAATAATTACTATGTATAAGCAATAAGTATATAAATATTCGGTAGAGGGCTTGTGAAACCGTCGCCTAGACACAGCATCAAAGCTTAATAAAGCATATTTAATGCAGAGACAACTGTGTTGGCGTGGACATGTTATACTGTGAGCTTGAAGAAGGCAAGCGAAAGCAAGGCAAATAGCTATTACAGTATAAAGAGGTCTTGAAAAGATACTTGAAAGCTTGTAAAATAGTTCCCTCTCTATGGGAAATAACAACTGCGAAACGGTCAGAGTGGCAAACTATTTCACAAAGACAATTTTTCTCGTTTGACGGTAGAAGAAAAGTGGAGCTTGATATTAAACTTAATGAATTAAAAGCCAGACCACCTAAGGCTCTACAATATCATTATAATAACGGTGTATTGACCTGTCCCAAGGGTGGACGTACGTTTAGAGCGAAGTAAGGATACGCCAGTCATTTATGTGCACACGAAAGGGCGGAAAAATAGACTGTTAAATTTATTTTAGCGGTCGCTGTAACCGATAACGGTTAGGAGCAGATGATGATCATGATATAAATATATACATACATATATAGCTAGTTATAATGCGGGTAGGTAAAAAATAAAAGTAGTATCTATCATGAATATATAAAATGGAATATCATACGATATACCTTTATGATATTTTATTTGTAACGAAGGCGCGTATTCCGGAGGCGAACGCAAATTAATATCATGTTCATCACTATATGCTGTGTTGAAAAACCAAACGCGTATGCTCCTGGTTAATTGGGGCTACAGTATTGATTTTTTCTTATGGTTTGCAGCTAAATATAACATGCTGCAAATGGTTGCAACAGAAACATATTGTTATTGAATGTTTGCTATGCTTTTAGAGGCGTGTCTGGTTTCACCCGCTCAAATAAATCCATATAAAAACTAAAAGCGTTTTCAAATGGATTATGTTTTAACATCAATGGAATATATATATTTCTTCATACGATTTATTTTGATTAGTTATTTCGCTAATATTATGCCTGTAGATGATAATAAATCGAATTTAATTAACTGAATTTATTGGTACATACAAATATGAAACAAACACGCTATTAAAGAGAAAACGACATGTAAAATAAGTACTCTGTGATTGTAGTCCTTTTGTAGATTTCTTTCTTTTTGTCGCTTCTCGTACTATGTTTTCTACATTTTTCGTTTATTAACTGCTCGCTCCAGTTTCGCACGGCTTTACTAATGACGGAATAAGACCAAATTCTTAATTTACAGTAATCGTGAGGTGAAATAAAATGACATCTGAACATCATCTGTCAATTCTATCAATTTTTTTTAATGTAATTATTGTCACTAAAATTTATCACTTTTTCGTACGATGCTTCAAAAATTTTCAATCTCATAAATCTTACCGTGATAATAACTAAAAAGAACAAAAAATATTACTCAAACAGACGCAGTCACTCTGAAATGATGCGCATACATAGCCTTGGCAAGCGATCTTTATTTATACAGACTGCTTCTAGATTGCTTTAATTACTTGTTCAGTGCTCAATAATAATATATTTTTGGACATGCTGTGACAATAATAGAAGCCTATAGATACGCCACAGCTGAGTAAAAGGGCCTTTCCGAGGGAAGACACGGCTGTAGTCACTGCTGTAGTCCACACCATATTAACAGTGTCAAATGCCGAGAATTGTTAATTCTTGTATTAACACGTTCACGCCGGCGCGTACCACCGGTGGCCCGCACTAGACTGTCTTTTCTGGCGGCGCGTACCACCGGGGGTATGTATTCAATTGTGCTATTAGAAATAATGAGAATTTAACGTTTATTTATTAAAAATAGCACAATCGAATACGTACCACCGGTGGTACGCGCCGCCAGAAAACACAGTCTAGTACGGGCCACCGGTGGTACGCGACGGCGTGAACGTGTTAAATAAATAAAACTTAATATAAAGTACTAAGCGAAAACAAATAACGTCTCTCAGAGGAGTCGTTGATAACGCAAGTTAATACATAATTCTGCAACCAAAAATTGTAAGCTTGGATCCATATAGGAAGCTTAGGTCCTATTATGAGATCTTGGATATGAAGTAGAACGCATTTTGCATAATTGCAATAAGGTTAATAAATCACTGTTATATTTACATGAAACAGAATCTGGTATCGGCAGGCTCATCTGAAAATTAATTTTCATGCGTATATTTATAATTAGAAATTCCTGTTGTTGTCTGATGTTAATTAAAATTATGGCTTCTGATTCAATTAAACAGCGTTGAATAAACATCCCCAACTATTGTTATTATGTCCACTTGGAAATTACGATGGTTATCTCAATTAAGCGCAGTAAGGTTGGAATTTATAACCAAAATAATACACTGGATAATATTAATTACATAGAACTATCGTTATTATGATAAATAAGTAATTTTTTACGCTATGTGTAATAGTCATCCATTATCAAAATTAAAAATACTTTATTCAATATAGGCCTTCAGGAGGTAGTTACGAACCTCAAAAGTACTACCGGTTTGAAAAATAACGCAGTCACCGAAAAGAATCGGCAAGAAAATTGATTTCCTCACCTTTGACGTTATATATAACACAACACAACATATTTTTACGAACATGTATATAGTTCGTTCGTTTTTGACAGATGCACTGAAAATAGCTATAAGTAAGAAGCCTTTTAGCTACAACATCATTGAGTCTATCCCCAGTTTCGTGGGGATTTTCGCGGAGCATATACATTTATGTCAATGTGGAATCATCAGTTGTACCGAAAAATGTTACCAATATCTATATATTAACACGTTAAGCGATAATTTTGTACTCCTTTTTAAGCAAATTGCGCGAACGGATAAACGTGAAATTTGGCATAGTTTAAGTGTATAAGGAGAAATGCACAAAGCTATTTTTTATATTATATGCATTAAAACACATTATATAAATTAAAATATACATTACTCACACTACTGCTTGAATAACACACAGCATATATACACAGGTAAATGAAAAAGACATTTCGCCATTCGCTATTTCACTCTTACGTTCCATTTATCTTTTCTCATCCTACTTTCAATATTTTAACCCGAATAAATAATATCCTTATTAAATTTATAAAACCACTGAAATAATTATTATTTTTTTGGTCTTTTGAATGTAAGAATAAATTATGGTTCAATTTCGACCACTAGGCGACCAGTAGTAAATATAATTACATAAGATCAATTCGTTTGATACAATGGTAATAATTTGCATTCATCTCTAAATACTTAAAAATATAACTGTAATCTTATAACGGACCGGTGGATTACATTGTACCACCTGCTGGGTCTGTGTGCCAGCGTGTGGAGATACAGATTGTACTTGATGACTTACTATACTATACATATCTTTCAGACTACATATCTAATCTATTCGCTGTATTTAACAATATTAACAATTTTATCTTTACGAAAAATCATTATCCTCTTCCTATCCTTACCCAACCCAAGTAAGGTTTGCACAATACGTTATCCTCATACACTCTCCCCTGTCAGATGCCATCTTAGTATTCATACATTTTATACATATGTTATTTTTCACACAATCCATTCACATTGCTTTCAAACTTTCTCTACTACTAAATCCATCCACTTTCATGCTTAAAACTTTTCGTCTGATTACATGACTTCCATCTCTTCTCATAATATGTTCGAACCAATACTCCTCAACTTCGCTGTCGCTGGAGCTACTTTCAAGCTTCCTGTGATATACTCTTTCATAATTTTATTCGTTCTGGTTACACTACACATCCATGACAACATGCACAATCTTATCTTACAATAAAACTGTAACTAGGGCAAATCTGTACATTAAAAAAAAAATATGATCGAGGTAGACTTTGTTATCGATATAGAAGACAACAATAATACTTTTACAATCTTTGTCTGTCTGTCCTTATGAACACGTAACACTCCGTAAGCACTGAACCGATTTTGACAAAACTTGACACAGTGATAACTATAAATTTAATAAACAATGTAATTTGACGCATGATACTGTTATTCAAAAAAATCTACCAATTGACATAAACCTACCAGAAAAACAAATAAGTAAATCTAGAATGACAAAACATTGTTTATAGTCTGTTATATAACTAGATTAGTCCTGCAGAATATTGTTTATAAATAAGTAATATCTATTATCAAAGAGCCCTGTGTTCGGCTGGAAATGGCTGTAAGTACTATGGTTCCACAGAAGCGGCTTTGCGCAGCGATTAATTGGGGCTTACTATATTGATTTTGTATTACACTAAGCCGATAGAATTCACCAATATTAGACATTTACAAGCGTTTATTTATTCAAATTGCATTATACGTACGCAAGGATTACTGTTCCGGCTTATGCGTAGTTTATGTGTACAAAGAGAATTGCTGTCAGGTATAGATAATAAAGAAATATATATAAAAAAAACATGTTTTAGCTTCATCAAAATGAGGACGAACTATTTTTTTATATTAAGGAACGATTTAGATATTTCAAATAAATTACTTGGTTGAACGCGATCTTCCGTGTGTATCATGGTGAATATTCTAAAGAGTTGTTTAATTTATTTCACTCATCTCGCTTCCATTACATTTCACGCGTTGAGCTTTAGAGCCATAGTTTTACGGTAACTTCACACCAAATTGAATAGTAAAACTTTTTTTATATCATAAGAAGCAAACAAACAGGTGGGTCACCTAATTTTAAGTGATCATCACCATTCATAGACAATTGCAACACCAGGGTAGTTGCAAGTACGTTACCAGTCTGTGTTGGGGGATGGAGGGAGGAAGGGAAGAGGAGAGGAGTAAGGCGAAGTGAGGTGGGCCTCCGGCATTATCACTGAAAGCACGAAACGCAAAAATGCAAGCATTGTTACTTCACGTCGGTATTCTGTGAGAAGGTGGTACTACCCCGGGCGAGCCGACCATTCATACTAAAGTCCGTAATAGCTTCAGCGTGGCTCTACCAACTTCAGCTTCGGAACTATATTCTGACAAGTCCTACTCAATCTTATAACATCGGGTCCTTTCAGGTATAACAGAAAGAGACAGTTACGTAGGCTAAAATAATAGCAACGACTGGCCATGCGTTCCTCGGTCTCTGATCAGTCGCTATAGTTGTAGAATTGTATTTGATATCAGACGTAATGAGTTCAATTTGCAGTGTATAAATAAAAAAAAACTCAATTTGAACAAACTAAAGGACACACTATGTATTTGTTTATAGGCATATAAATAAATGTATTTTTGACAACAGTCCTTAACAAGTTATAACTAATATTATAAATGGTTAAGATAAGTTTGTTTGTTTGTTTTTGAAGTAAAAATTCTATAGCAACTTCCAACAAGGTTGCGTTAAACATTTAACGCTATCATGGAGGGGGTATGAAAGCACTGTTGCGTTAAACGTTCAACGCTCCTGGGGAGGGGGAATAGAAAGAGACAGAGCGAGGCTGAATGCGTGGCACTCGACCTCATGCGCGTAGTATACCTGTTACAGGCCAGCGCGAGCGTTAGCAACGAGCCCTCGTCCAATATTCCAACGCAAGAGAGACAGAAAAATATACTCAAAGGTAAGAAAGTAGGAGAGAGAAAGAGAGTCATTCGGTAGATCTCAAGCACATGCACGTGGTATTCTTGCTATGCAGCGAAGTAAACAGTGTGAGCGTTGTGACATTAATATACATACATACGTACTTGTTGCTTAAAGAAACAATATTATTTCACTAAAAATCAATTTCTACCCCTTCCTAATTTCATTTCTACATTATGAAGTTTCACATCTTCCGCGCGGAGGGACTCCACGCACTATTTTTTTTTTGTTTATCATGTCTTAACTACTTCGACCGATCTTCATAACATTGTCCATTCACGTTGTCAGGAGTATAGAAAAGGGAATTAGGTATCTTCACGTAAGGACATTTCCGGTGTTATTACAAAAAAGTTAAATACGTTTTGAACGCTTGCTTTAAAAAGATCTCTCGGTGAATGTTCGCCGTCTTGCTCTTTTGTCTCGCTTTGGTTAGGTTAGGTTACACTTGCGAAAAAAGGATAACGCGATCTTGCTTCGGGTGAGCGCAGTGCATTTCGTACGAAACCTTTTTTAAATCAAGTATTTAACTTTTTTGTAATAACACCGATCAAGTCTACCTTCATACGATCGAATTCATGGGCAAGAGTACTAACTCTTGCCCATGATTCGATCGTATGAAGGTAGACTTGATATGTCCTTCCGTAACAGCACTTTTTCAGTACCATACACTGATATATTAGCAATCATATAACCATCATAATATTATGTGATATATATTGAATAATCACATGAATAAACTACTTTTGATGTATCATTACATATTTCCAAAATATGAAATTCTTATGTGAAATTTGGAACAATAATATGAATTTCAATAATGTTTCATTGTAAACACTACACATTATTTGTAAACCAATAATAAAAGTTTCAAATACAAAATTGTATTCAAATAAGATTTTATAGGTACATAAAAATATAATGATGAAAACTTGAATGTTCTGTAGTTGTCAGTAATCAAGATTGAGTTTCGAGAGTTTGGAACAATTCGATATTTGCTTTGTTTCAAATATTTACCGGCCGTAAGTTTTCTATTGAACAATGATTTGTTACAATATTTCACTTAAGAAGTTCGATTTATTAAATTAAACACATTTTATATTTGAATTATATCTAACTACTAGGTAGGTTTTATAAATCGTATATTATGTGATAATAGTGGGCCTTGACTAGCGGCCATAGAATTTTAAAACACTATCTATATCGTGGTATATTTATTATTAAATCATTCAAATAATCTGAAGTTGTGAGTAAAATTTAGTGAAGTTTATACACATAGGGCGCCAGTGTCTCCGATGCCTAGTAGTATTGATACTGCTGATACGACTGTAGCTACACTCCTGAATCTCCTTTACCTTTGTGCTGATTATAATTACTGTGAAAAAGAAGACGAATATTCACTGCTTTATCAGCGTCAGCGTTATGTGCAATCTCGTATCGGTTGATTTTTAATCTCATCCTATAATCTGGACTTTATAAATGTTAGCTTCTTATGTATTTGCATTATATATCTCTGATAAGTAGAATTTTATTATTCATGCAACTTACGTTACAAATTAAATGTTTACTTAGTTAAACTCAAAATTTTCATCGAAATCTATCTGGTAGCTTTTGCTTGATGTGTACACTACGGCAGACATCTTTTATTTTATGTAAATAATAATAACAACATAAGAAAATAAATAAAATATAATATTTTGGTAAAAGTACGTAGCTTTCGAAGTACACTCAGAAATGAGTGTAGTAAGAAGCATAGAATAAAAATATTAATCAAATCAGACCGAGAAATAGGTTGAATACGTCGTGTTAATATTTAATGGTACATATCCTCAATTATATAAAATTAATTTAATTACTGTCTTCGTCAGAAAAACGTAACGAGTTTACGAAACGACATGACCGTTCTACATAAAACGGTTTATTGCAGGGCGACCGGACATGGGTAATGGTCTAAATTTATTGGGTTAAATGGTCCGTGCGAACGGAAATTCATTCTAAATTGTTCGCTTGTCTAATTTTTGTGGATTCGATGCTCCATTTCATTCGGCGAATGTCTAAAGTCGAGATTGTAGAACTTGGAATTTTAATTTGAACGCTTTGTCCGGGCATTGAATCAGAAATTAATTTACAATTTGTTTATTGACTTACAACAAGAAGTTGAGTTTAAATTATTGAAAGTATATTTATTCTAAGCTGACAAATTTTTTAGATGGTAAAGGCACGCTGAAGGTATTATAGGTTTCAGCATGAATGGATCGGCTCGCCCGGGGTACTACCACCCCACTCACAGAAGACCGACGTGAAATAACAGTGCTTGCATTGTTGCATTTTGTTCGGTCAGAGAAAGAGAGAGCGCGGGAAGGTAGCCCCCTATCTCCCTACCCCCAAACACAGGCTGGTTACGCACTTGCGACTCTCCTGGTTTACTAGTGTCTATGGACGGCGGTGATCACTTAACATCAGATAACCCTCTTGTTCGTTTGCCTTTTATGACATAAAAGCGTGATATATAGCCCTCTTCGATAAATGAGCTATCTAACACTGATTTTTTTCAAATTGGACCAGTAGTTCCTGCGATTAGTACGTTGAAGCAAACCGACTCTTCACTTTTATAACATTGGTATAGTTTCAGTTATTACTGCGATATAATTTTACGATTTCACCTTTAAATTTGAATATTGGAATATGTTTATCATATAATTATAGAATCAGCCAAAACACAGTACCGAGTTTTGAGTAGGCATACTTGTACTTAGTGTGTAGTACAGCAAGGAGAGACGCTTTAGGTGTGCAGAATACTTTTTTCCTCGATCTGACTACGCTATTGACCTAGCAAGGTCTTAACAGCTTCACCGGACCACAGTGCAGAATAATGATATACTGGGAATGATACAGAACCCAAAAGATCGAGACAATCAGTAGAACCCAAAGATATATCTGTAATATCATTGATAGAACCTAACTGTAAAGCGTGCATAAACATCATGTCATGTTGTGTATACCTAAAAGCCAGTTGAATATAAATAATAGCTAGTTTATATCAAATGGTTATCAAATAAAACAAAAAAATAGGCTCTTCTATTGCTTGTCTTAGTTACAGTAAAGATCATAACAACATTAATATTAAATATCTTTCATAAAGCGTATTAATATTATTTTTCCTCGACCCGAGACAACATATCAAACTATTACTATCCATTTCGAAGAAAAAATAATATGACCCCATGAATGTTACTGATAAGTTCAGATATCATATTATTTTTGTTTCCCGCAAAACAAAAACATTTTTATGTTGACTACATCTATACACTTTATTTTGGTATTCAGTTAAAGGCATAATTCAATAATACTTCTCAGGATACTAATAGCTACCACAGAAGCTCATTAAATAGTTCACCAGATTAGGACCTCCTCAAGCCTAGGTCTGTTCCCTCGGTGTGGAGCCCTTAAGTACGCTGCTCGTGCGATACATTGACACAAAATCTTACATCACTGCAACAACATTACACCACACACCTGCACGCATACACGCTTACACATGAAAGTGGAAGGGTTTCATTTCTTACCCTTATCAAATTGAAATAGTTTAGAAAATTATCCGATACGAAATATATATAAGAGTTGTTGAGGTATATATGCTTGGTACACACATGTCCCAAAACCCATATATGTATGAATAGTTAACTTAGGTTAGCTCCGATAGGTCACGAACTGCATGTATCTGGCAACAACCCAAGCCGTGGTGTGCCATGTACCCTTGTGCTCATGTCAAGTACTGTACACGAGGCACCTGTTGAGTGTCCTAAGCGCTCGCTTTAGTAGTCCGGTGAAGCTGTGCCTTACTAGGTCAATAGCGTTGTGAGTTCGAATAAAAAAAAAATCCTGTCTCTATAAAACAGATGATTAAAGTCGACAAAATAATATGTTTGGCATACATAATGAATGAGCTCTTCAGTTGTCAGTCGTATATCTAGGACAGGAATTGTATAAAATGGGTCTTCGGATGGTTTCCATGAGATAATGCCCGATTTATGCTACACGTTGTCTTTGTTAACCACCGACGAGAAAGGCATTTTGTGAATTTTTAATTTAATATTTTTATGGTTTCGCCGGACCTATTCTTATAGCGCTGTCTCGTG
The DNA here is from genome assembly GCA_014332785.1 of Antheraea mylitta. Taxonomy (NCBI): domain Eukaryota; kingdom Metazoa; phylum Arthropoda; class Insecta; order Lepidoptera; family Saturniidae; genus Antheraea; species Antheraea mylitta. Next base: position 1,141,466 of record JACEII010000049.1, on the reverse strand, counting down.
GAAAAGGTCTTTATTGTACATACGAGATCCTTTGTTCCTAATTTTCTTTTATCGTGTTCATTTTTTTTATTTATAGCTTCTAGAAACATCTGGAATATATAGATACAATCAATCGGATAAAAGAGAATACGTTATCCTAAGAGATAAAGTCTTTTAAAGTACAGATTTTTGCTACTTCACAAGGTTTCATGTTGACTATCTTAGTCAATATTACCACCACTAAAATACTTTATAGTCAAGAAAAATATATCGCTAGGGTATTTAATTTTACATAGTATACAGGTTTGAATTAATTTAGTCTATACAGATAATTAAAACAGAACTGTCTGTTCTTAACTAAACTTGACAAAAAAAAATTAGTCTATTGGTAATAATAACAAAACGCAATTAAAATAACATGTGCTCGTCCTGTGGTCGAACTTCCACTGTTCACAGGGGAGGGGAGAGGGAGGTGGTCTTCCGGCGCTCTCACTGACCGAACAAAATGCAACAATTGAACACAAAGCAAGCACTGCTACTTCACGTCGGTGTTTCTGTGGGTCGGGTGGTAGGGATGTGAGTTTAATGAAAAAAAACGATTAATTAGGAATCGATTTTTCTTTTTTTAAATAATAATCGATTTGTTAAAAATCGATTTTATTGAAAATAAATAATCGATTTTTTCAAAAATCGATTTTTATAATATTTAAAAATAGACATGCTTTCCATATTTCTATAATAAACCTAAAGATTTAAAATAACAATTTATCAGATTAAGAATCACATAAAATTATATGTATCAAAAATAACCAGTTCAAAACAAGATAAAAGTGAATCTTCCTTTAAACTTTCAAGGTAAAGAATATAGAAACTAAATACCATAGAAATTTTCAGTACTATTAAACATTATATCGTAATAAAAATGAAATGATAAACATCCTAACAAAATGACAACATGATTAATTCTAACTGTAAAATTCAAAACAGTGAAGTTCTCTTTTAAATTTTCATATTAATCATAGTGTGACTGAGAAAATTAAAATTGAAGAATTTTTTTTATTGAATAATTTCAATAATAATTTATAGTTTTGGAAACTTATCGATGTCGAGTTTACCATAAGACATTTTTAGTAAACATGTTGTACTCGCATGACAGACCTTTTTAGTTTTATTGAAAGTTTTAATTTTACAGAGAGCAGTATTTGGCTGTCATAAGAACCACAACAATCATTATAAGATATAGTAACTCATGTTACTTGTAAGGCAGTGGGATGTTTTCATTCTATGTTCTTTTTAAATTTGTAGTTTCACTACAAAATTTTTCATTCTATCGAACAGGACATGCATATTACTGTGGTATTATTCTTTTTCGTTATAAAATACTTTCGCCAGCCGCTTTTAGGTGTTTTGCGGCTAGAAAACATTTTAAATTTTTACAAACATATTATCTCACTATGCTCACTCTTCAATTGTAAATAATAATGAACTTGTTTTGAGTTTTTTTCATCCGTCGCATAGATGTTTATAAAAATCGATTAAAATGCGTAATTTATATATTCGATTTTCAAAAAATCGATTAATATGAAAATAAACATCGACAATAAAAACTCGATTATAATAAAATAAAAATCGATTTAATTAAAAATCGATTATTTTTTAACATCCCTATCGGGTGGTACTACCCCGAGCGAGCCAACCCATTCTTGCTGAAACCAGTAATAGCTTCAGCATGGCTCTACTACTGTGATGAAGCTATTGCATTGTTGTAGGGTTCTTTCTAAGCCCATCTGGCTAGCTACCACGGTCAAAATAAGTATTTGTTGCCAGGCACCTATGGATATATTTTGTCAACTGCTCTTGAGAGCCAGTTCTCCTTAAGGTTGGTTAAGGTTTAGCTTGTGTACCATTTTAGACCACAACGTCGTTCCACATCAAATGAGATTGTATTAGAGCCTATAAAGCAGGGTTTCCCAACGTGGAGCCCACGCCCCACAGAGGTAATTTGATAGTTAAGGGGGGAAATTTAAAAATGGAGTCAATACGACTTTAACCCTTTCGCTTTGGGTTACTTAAATGCAATACTAGATATCGGTGACAAATTTAAAAAAAAAGGCAGAATCTTAAAAAAATACTGTAAATAATTATTAGGTATTGAGGTTACCAAAATATCAACTGGGTAATTAAAGTCGTCAAGTAAGGTTTTCTTTATATTTTTTGAAATTTTACTTACGATGTTTTGATAACAATTTCATGGTGATGTTGTTATTTTAAAAGTGATGAAAAAAGGTTACTAATTACGTATGGGGGGAGGGGCATAAAAATTTTAGAAATTCTAAAGTGGAGTATGACCTAAAAAGTTTGGGAATCACTGCTATAAAGGATAAACACTATAATAATAACTGAACACTGCATTATAAACTTTTAATTTTATATATTGTTATAGTTTAAATATCTCTGGGTTTCATCCGTTATCTAAGTTTTTTACATTCCTGTTTTATCTTTTAAACTAAGTTAAGATATAAAAAAATCTTACGGCTTTATTTTTAAAGGGAAAGTCAAGTCGTTTTGTTAATGAGACTTTCAGTAATACATTTGAGTCTCATTAAATTTCTTCGCCATCTTAATTAACATCTGAACACTTGAAGGAATTCATTGTACATTCATTACATTTGTGTCTAAGTGCAGCACATTAATTTGCTCTATTTGTAGCCGGCCTTTTGTTTGCATTGTTTTGCTGTTATGAAAATTGTATTGTTATTTGAGAATGTTTGTTAGGACATCCTGTATAATATTATAAATACGTGACTTTGTCTCTTGCGTTTTCACGCCTTAACTATTCAACCATCGTCACGAAATTATATATACGCCCTGTCGGGAGTATAGAAAAAAGACATAGAGTATCTTTCATGTAGAGGAATCAAAATTGTAGTAACGCGAGTCAAGCTGCGAGTAAAAGCTAGTATTTCATAAAACATCCCTCTAGGATGAATTTTATCTGCAACTATTGTTACAACCTTGATATAAACAGACACTGACAAGATATTTTCTAATGTTCGACTTCTAAGATCAAGTTTGTAGCGATAACAATATCTCAGTGGAATCTAAGGCATTCGCAGACTGTGTAGTAAACCGTGGATGCGAATGTAACCTTATTTCTCTAAACTTGTTGTTTTCGCAAAAGAATCATTTGGAATCGGCAAAAGAAACGAAGAGAGGACTGATCGCAATTTGATACGATTCAGTACTCACTCCTTTGACGTGTTGCATGAGCGTAATGTTAAGTCACCAAGATCTGTTAGTCCTGATATATACAATATATCTATATAAAAGTCAGAGTGAAAGTCGTGGTTATTTTTTGTATATTTGTGGAATAGCTTAGAATAGTTTAGCTAGGTCAGATAGGGTTTTCTTCGGTAACAGCCAAAGCCCAGGTGTGCCGTGCACCCTTGAGCTTGTTACCTGAATAAAATCGTCTAAGTGCCTTAAGCGCTCGCCTTAGTACTCCGGTGAAGCTGTAAAGGCCTTGCAAGGCCAATAGCATAGTCAGTTTGAAAAAAAAAAACAGTCACGCTGAATGGCTATAACATTGCTTTAAATTGTACAGTTACATTCGTAAATTATAATGAAAAGTTGAATAAACATATAATACTAGAAAAATAATAAATAAAAGTAAGAAACCAAACAGTTTGATGACAAGATCAACAACTACCTTTTATGGTTTGCGAAAATAAAGCGAAGTTTCACTGTTTATTTGCAATCAATAATCCTTGCTGACTATTGAAACTAGTTTATTACTATCAAACTGGAATAAATGCGACCGAATTTGCCCGTTCGATGGAATAAATTTGTGAAATTCTATCGGGAAAAGAATAGTGCGCCTAAATTTACGGGCCGAGAGAGGGCAGTAAAGCCTCGTTATGTTGAACTATGTCCCATCCGAGGGCATTATTATCTACTCGTATATCAAGTACTTTTGGCAACGCTTTTTACCAATAAGGATTTATTAATATCAACGGATATATAGGTAATGTATTGATGTAATGGAATATATTACTAAAAAGTTTTAATTTGTACAATATTGAACAAATAAGCAGTTACTCTGTTGTGTTATTTTTAATTGCTATAATTATCTATGTGTTTGGATTAATAGGACCTTATGGAATATTAACTTTACTTGCGTGACCTATAAAACTATTGTTGAATTAAAGAGCAATAATTATAGTTCTGTTTTGTCTGTAGTTTGTAGTAGTCTTACTTATCTTTAGTTAAGAAATTTTTGGCGGGATCTTAGTCTGTCATGTTTATATTTTATTCATAATCTTGTGTTATTTGAATCTATATTTTGTAATATTGATGCTATTTACATTCGATTGTATATTTATTCGATTATTGTGCACAAGTGATGTCGATGGGAAATAATACCACGGCTCATGAATTTTGATTTTGAGATGGCAAAAAACTCCATGAAAATCTCTAACACGGGAGCCACCATGTTGTTGGAACATTGAAATAATCACATGACACTTATTGTGTAAAATATGTTGTAATCTCGGTTGAAACAAAACACTGACACTGGCAAATACTTTTGCGGAGCCAAAACAAGTAAGAGAATATTAGACACGAGTGTAACATTTTTAATTCGTTTTGTGATGTAAATACGATCATTGCCATTAAAGTAAAAAGTTAGATTTATGGTACAGCCGACTGAAACAATCTAACATCGATTCTGCCAGAATGCTGTAATAAACACCCACATTCCTGGTAATTATATTATAACCATTAATAGATTGTATCCTCTGAATATGATTTTGTTGTATTCTATAAAAAAATGATGGATGTCGTCAACCCTACTACACTCGTTGCAAATTGGTCAGTTTATAATTTTCCTTAGAAATTTAAGTTTTCCTGATGGAATGTATCTAGATGGTAAACTAAAAGTAGAAATAAGTAAAGTTGTGATGGTACTCTATTTATTTATGTCAAAATGTAAAATATAATAAAATTTAATACAAAAAAGTGTTTAAATATTTTATAGAAAGTGTGGTTAGATTCTCCAGTTGTAGGCAATAAACATACCCAATTTCCATAAATCAGTCGGCAGTAATGTTCGATTTAGCTAATCAAATTGACAACTACATTCGGACACAACTGGCATAAAGCCAGCACTATTTTAATTGACAATATGATTGATGCTTTTCAATAATCTGATGGAGATTTTATAGTTTTATTAGTGGATTTGATTTTCTAAGCAATACAAATTGTATACTTTTATATTTTAAGTTGTTGCAATAATAATTATTAAAAATACAAATGGTTTACTTTATTACATTAAATTAGTATAGTTTATTTTAACATTTCAAAATATAGAAATTTTCTTGGGAACATAGCATACCTACAATTTATAAAATTCCTATCTGTGAAACTACATGTCTATTTAATAACTAGCCTCTCCACGACTTTGTCTGCGTAGAATAGTTATTTTGGGCAAACTCAAACGCGCAACGGAAGCTCTCAAGAGGAAAGAAAACCCCAATTATGAAACTACAAAAAAACATTTCTAAAAATAATTCTGCAACGTCGAAGATCCTATAACATCGCAGAGTAATATTTTATTGCGTTCATTGAAGATTTCTAGTAAATTTTTAAATATTACACATCTGGAATATATCCAAGAAAGTTGCCGCGAAAACATGACAACGTCCCTTGCAGTGAAATGGTAAAGCCACACAAAGGAATCTACCCTGACGTGGCACAAATGTGAAAAACATTAAAGTTGGACCACGGGGAATATTGTTACCGAGAAAATACGGTTCACCCCTATAACTGGGTCGAAGGCCGGCGGCGTATTCAAACGAAAAATCTTATTAAAACAGATACATTATTTGACAAAAATGACGTGGGTGCTATGAATACGGCGATAACTTAAAACAGGTGCCAGATTTAGGATAATATTTAAGCTTGAATTGTCGAGATTAAGAAAACCATGTGTGATCGATAAATTCTAACATCGTTTGTAAGAACATCATAAAAGTCGGCACACCTAAGAAGCTTTTACGCTGTTATTAAGTTATTTTGTTTTATTTTAATGCCAACGATGACGCGAGCTGTTTTTCACGCCTTAACTTCTCAATCGATCATAGTGAAATTTTATATACTCCGTCTTAGAAGCACGTAAAAGGACATTATCCAGATTTATCAGGACAGATTTATCTAGAAAAAAAAACTATTGCGGAGGGATATGGTAAGACTGCATTAAGAAGCTAGTATTTTACATAATAATAATTATTGTACCTAACACATCTTTTCAAATACTTGTGTAAATTAAAAATATTGCTTATTAAATTGCGAAAACCTTTATTTAGAAATTAGAGGGTCAAAGTTGTTAGTTACAAAAAGTTTAGATTGGAAAGTAATAGGATTTTTAAAAAGTATTTTGGTTGGTGTAGAGCATAGTATTTTAATTAATGTTTTATTTTTGTGCGTTCTGGTAAATCAGTGATTACTATATGTGTATTTGTTCTTTTATTTAATACATCAATAAAAACTAATTAAAACTGCTGTTACGTCACATGTTTACAAATTTTACTAATTAAAACGCATCAATCTTATAATCTCTTGCTTGTTAATAAATAATTCCTTGGATAAATTATTTTGCAAAGTAATTCACGTAGAATACTCAGTATTTAATATCAATACTTTGAAGTTAAGCTATAGAAGAAATATAATCTGTTTTCGAAATATATTGAATGTCAACGTCAGAATAAACATTTAGATCAAAGAGAAAATAAATAGTACCAAGAATTTTAATAATAAAGTAATCGAAAAATAAATAGAACTGATGCTTTTAAAACGTTAAAAATCGGTCAAGCGGTTTGCTCGGTGAAATAACAATCGGATATTTGCAGGTTCGAAACCCGACGTGTATCAACGAATTATTCGGAATTGACGTAAATTTATTAATTTAAATTGGTAACACTGTCGGTTGATGAGTAAGGGAAACATCGAATGGAAACCTGAACCTGAGAAATATTATCGTTGAACCCTCGTATATTGGAAAATATAGAATTGTTGATTCCTAAGGATTGAAATCCCCAGTACATCGTGGGTTGGCGTGTTAATTATGCCCATAGCATCCTCTGAGAAGAGGCTTATAATTCTGCACTGGGCCTCTTACAAGCTGCTGATGATGATGGTTAAATTACTCTCAAGTGAATTAAGATCAAACGATATTTATTATTATTTACTAATGCCCCCTATTTATTGATATATTTACTCCCGCCCTGACAATAAAATAAAACTTGACAAATTATACACCTACGTCTTCCCCATGAATCACTTTATAGACTGGTGAAAACCGCATGCGAGTCTCTTAAGTAATTTTTGAGTTTATCGCGAACAGACAGACAGACGTGACAGAAGACTCTGTTTGATAATGTGTAATGATGCTCAAAATCGTTTATTAGAGTATTCAAAAATAATGAATTCACGGGGCTTCGCAAGAGTAGGTGCTTTATAAATAATGTAAGTACAAAGGTCACAAGGATGTACTAATCCCACTCAGACCCGAACTACACTGAAATATTAAATGTTTCACATTCAGTACGTCATTCAAAACTGCCTAAAATAAACACTTGACTTGTGTATTTAAGAATCTTTGTTTGAAACGAAACATTTTCGAGTCAGAAATGGTCTTTATTGATCTCCACCGAATTTGTATATAGAACTGCTGCCCACTTTCCTAAATAGAGGCCTGTTTAATTAAAAAAAAGGTCGTGGCATTCATAAGGACTGCCGATAGAGGAGAAGATTCAGAACAATAAAATACATGTGTTCTGTTTGAAATTTTCATATTAGCTATGGTATGAATGACAATATTTAAATTTATTATTATCTTGTTTATTGAAATTATTAACATTAGTGTGGTCTTCACATTTATTGATAGTCGGAATAATAATCATATACATTTTTATAGAGTCTACTGATCAATAAAATGCATAATAAGCTTAATAAAATTTCAATATTATATGTGTACAACACACCCCTATACCACAGTGTAAATATGAGAGACAGTACGGAAACTGCGAACAAACGCTCGAAAACGGCACACTAACACAAACACGCGCATCGACGAGAGGTTTTGAAAGAAATTCTATGGACAGCACCACGAGGTCTGCTTAGGGGTCGTGTAGGTGCGCATGTTTCTGTGAGTGTCCCGGTGCGAGCGTTTATAGGGAGTTTCCCAACTGTTTGTTATGTGTACTGTGCCTATACTACGGATCACTAATCTGACGAAAGCCGCGCAAGCGTAGTACGGCCACTCATGCTTCCGTAGCATGTTCATGACGCTAAAATTATAAATTTATCTTCTGCTAAAGATACCGCTTTAAGTGCTGAAAGAAGTTTTCACTTCAAAAATATTCTTAAGTTAGAATTCTAATTCTGTTACTATGAGAAGAAAGCTTATATTGGATTATACCCGCGAAAGGTATTAAAAACTCTTAACTAATCGCCTTGATATATAAAAACCCAAGACGCACAGCCTAGAATAAAAGTAGCGCTTAAAACCGTCCGCAAAATCTCCTCAATATACATACGCGGTTATAGTTGTGCGATAAGCTTATAATTTTGCAAATGCAATCTTACCTGAATGATGTAAAGTTATTTTTATAACGACGCAAGCGAAGCGAGACTGTTTGAAATGAGCGCATAATCCCTTTTAAGTTCATTTTCCCGCTTGAAACTTAAATTTCATCCACACCACCTCGATGAGTGGAGTCCTTCCACGGTGAGGTTTTCAAGATCGTTTCTGCCTCGTACTTCGACCCTTTGGAATCGACTCCCAGCGGCGGTGTTTCCAAACAACTATGAATTGCAAACTTTCAAGAAGCGAGCGTACACTTTTTTTAAAGGCCGGCAACGCACTTGTTACTCCCCCGGTGTTGCAAGTGTCTATAGATGGCGGTGATCACCTACCATCGGGTGACCCGTCTGTTCGTTTGCCTCATATAATATAAAAAAAAAATCCAAAATAATGCACTCATTTTTGTGTGCCGGCTGTGAGACATTAAATGTGCATCTTGGGTTTTTGTATATCAATGACTAATCCACACAATTATCACTAATGCGAGAGTGAGTTTATTAGCTACTTTTTCATCTTAACTATCTTACCGCTTATAGTGAAATTTTACATACACGTTTTCAGGGACATAGCAAAGAATATATAGGTTTAATCTAAAAAAAAATATTGTTCCGATACGTGAAATCTACATTAGTGCGAGTGAAGACGCAAGCAAAAGCTAGTCATTAATAATTCGAAACACACTATATACTATTCATCTACAATTTATTGGAGTTCTTGTTCTCTAATAACTTATTTCGCGAGAGTAAAATCATTAAAAATGACTGAGTATTGGCTTTAAAATGATATTCAAAAAATGTTCAAACCCATAACCAAGTTTTAGCGATGTGGTGACAGTGGTGCCTCCGTATACAGTTACATTTAACTACGATTATTTAGTAAATAGTGCCATTTCTGCTATCGTTTTAGTATTGTTAAATATGTAATTAGGAAACTGAAGTTCTAGTTATTATATATATGATTAATGTCATGTTTAAAATAGCTTTGTCTTAGGCCTGGGTTAAATGGCCTGTTCGTCAGGGGGGTCTAACACCCACTTACCGTGGAAGGGTCTGCCATCCTGACCCCTCAGACCGCAGTTGGGGCCCCTTAGGAGGAAACGAAACCTGTCGGAGGAGCAGACGTAGTGCCAATTAGGCAGCCCCTGCTCTTCCGGTCGAAAGATGTATGAAGGTACCATGGAGTTCTAGTGCCTGCGACTCGGGCATATCTATCGTCTGCGGTTTTACCCATAAAAAAGGCTTGGGATAAACAGGAAATTTATTAGACACATAGCACGTGCCTAACAATTTAAAATTAAATCTTTGTCAAACATAAGACAAGCAAGTAAATTAATTTATATTATACTAGAAGTCCATAATTCTTATTCATGTTTAACACCAAAATTTGTGGTCACAACAAAATACTATTTCATATTTCTAGTTATAAAAATAATATTTCTTTCAATAATCCGACAGCTGACATGTGTTGTTCATACAATAAATATCACACATTGCATCGCTTGTAATATGAATACTGACATAGACATCTTTCAATTCAGTTGGAGTCAATTTCGACAGGTAGTCTTCAAATACAAGTTATTAATGTAATATTATATTTTTTAAATGAGTATATATTTAAATACCATTGTATTTTATAACTTTTGGGTGTGAATACATAAGTTTAGAAAAGAAATCAACTAAAATGAAATACAATAATTGTACAGCTTTAAAGTTATACATTTCTGACGTGATAATGTCTTATCGACGAACGCCGACCGCATGCACGAAAAAGCATGACTCATTGTCACGTTCCGCCTGAGCCGAGCGTGCAAGCGAGAGCGCGGGACAAGTAACAGGCGCGATTGGCCTAAACGTTCACCTTGTGACGCATCTAACTATATATAAAATGATTCAATTCATAAAAGTAGTGACGGATCTTTTTTTATATCATATAGGAGTCAAACGAACAGGCGGTTTACTTGTTGTTAAGCGATCACCGCCGTCAATAGACACCAGCAACACCAGGGAAGCCGCAAGTGCTTTGCCAGCCTGTGTTTGGGGGAACAGCGAGAAAAGTAGTGCGTTAGAGGAAAGGAGAAGGAAGAGGAGAGAGGATGGAAGGGGACATGGTCTCCGACGCTCTCATAAGAAGCATCTATAGAATAATTCAATTCATAAAAGTATGCAATTTTTTATCAGTATTTTCTTATGACGTTATCACGTAAAATTATGGTCTGCAAACCGACTTTACAATATTTTTTTAATACTTGAAATACGAATACTGTAATACTATGTACTCACTACTTATGCTATATCTTATATCTTCTTTATGCTATGCATACACTGTTCAGAGATCGCACAATGTCGCGGTCGGAATACTCTGGCAGATATTTTTTAGTTCTCACTTCGTGTTTGCTCAAATAAGAACTCAACTATTTATATATTATGATAATTAATATAAAATTAATTGTTTTATACGTTTCTGAGATTACTAGATCTCAAAATAATATAAAATTAACGTAATTTAATGAAATTATCACGCAAATTTATAAAATATGTTTAGACAAATTACAAATCTAGAAGATACCAAAAACTGGGTTGAAACTAGGCAATCCTCTGTCTCAAGTGGCATATTTTATTAGTTACTAGCTGACTCGGTTGATGTGTCCCGCCCTGATAATAAAAAAATTGAGAAATTATACACCTAAGTCTTCTACGTGGATCAGTCTACGTATTGGTGAAAATATACTGCGTAAAAATCCGTTCAGTTGTTTTTGAGTTTATCACAAACAGACAGACAGACGTGGCAGAAGACTTTGTTTTATATTATGTAATGATAGTGTGTGCTTTACTAAATAAATAGATAAACTTACTATTGACGGACATTTCATACAGACAATGTTTCTTATTTTAAATTCAAAGACGTTTGAAACACGCTGTCATTAACAGTCTATAGAACCAGTCAGTTATTTCCTATTTTTATTGATATGGGATGTACTTAAACCTTGTCTTGATTAAGAAATGATGCTATTTTTTTTTTTAATAAATGTTTTAATAATCACGTGCACACGAAACTAAAAAAAAACAGGATAATCCAGTATGGTTTTTATGTTCGCTCTTTCTTAGTTCTTTTGTAAGAAAATTTTATGTTTGGGTTTGTGACCTTCGTTAGTATGCCCATAATAAGGACGTTAAGTTCTATGTTCGCTTATCTTCCTTTATTCGCCGACGGCATCTTCTTTTCTAACTTCGTGTCAAATCATCCCATTAAGAATAAAACTTAAAATCTGAATATTATGGATGATAACCATGACGGCTATATTATATTACGAGCCTTTGCTTACGGCTCCATCCAGTCCTTTTTAAATCAAATCAATCAAATTGAAAATGAAATTGAAATTCTGGGTGAAAGTACACTATGTTTTCTTTTATACCCTTGAGTACGTGTATGCATAATTTTATGTTGATGTATGTAGTAGCATTTAAGATGAAAAAATGTAACAAATAGACAAGGTCCCATTCATATTAATAATATTAGTAAAGATTGTTTCCAATTGCATTCAAAATAATAATAAGAAGGTAACGAATTCTCAAAATTTTAAAAGGTTTAACTTAAACGACTTTTTACTTACGTAAAATTACAATAAATTGAAAAAATAAAAGCATTCTCGTGTAATTTTTTGCTGTATTGGTAATTATACCTTATAGCCTATTATACTTGTAGCAAAGGTAAAATATCTCTCATATACCTTCTTAGTACCCACAAGGCAAATTTAGTTGTTACATAGAGAATAACCACTTCCTATGTCAAAAAGAGTGCCGAACAAGCCCGACATTCTTGAGACACTAGCGTCCCTTCCTATGCTCGAAGAGCAAAATGATACTGAGGCATAAACTCACGGTCTATAACATGTGTACTAATCTGCTTCATATTAACATATAGCTGCTCGTATTCGCTCACACGTCGTATTGCAACTTGTATAAGGTATAGTTTTGCAAAACCGCTTTTTTAGAAATTCATTTAGTAGTAATCAGAGCGCACCTCAAGTCTCCAACGTATTTCGATAAACTCGCAGATCATCCCAGCCCAATAGTGATACCTGCCGGGCACTATGTTTCCAAGTCCCATACCGAGCGCTCTAAATCTCTAAAAGATGACCGCAAAATGTTCATGTTCATGCTCGCGTAATTAAAAATCACGTTGGCGTAATATGGTTGTCCAATTTCGCTCCCGCACACTCGTTGTGGCCTCCCTTGGTAGCGTCTCAAGCCTAGGTCCGATCTTCCTTAGCGAACATGCTGCTGGCACGTACAAAGGTATCGCATTTACTAGCTCACTACACACACCATAAGTACATATATTGTTAAGGTAAAAAAAAAGAATAACCATTTATGCAATCCAACCGTAACCATAATGCTTAGTGATATAAATTTGTCGTCTTTAAAAAGCACAGAAAAACATATTCTGGTTGAACTGTCTGCGGCATGGAAGAAAGAGAAGAGCTTTACTCCGTGGTCTACGGTAATAAATTACCTCGGTAATGTTTCTTGTTAAACTATAAACGAGAAGTTTTCAACCGAAGCAAATCTGATCTGCTACAAGTTTCACTTAGAATGCTCATCCATTAGATATTTATTTGACAGCAGTACATTAATCATTTGTGCACTTAATTTGAATTCTATAACTGTAGTATTAGGGTGTGCCAAAAAATTATGATTTTTTTTGATGCTCTCAGCCCAAAATATCTCAGAAGAAGTTTATTGAAGATAGATATTATTGTTATTGTAATGTTACATAGACTGCGTTCCAGTAGAAGCTCAGAACGCTCACGCTCACGACCGCGAGTCTTCGCGTTCCACTAGCTCTTGAGCGTTAAGATCGTAAGCGCTAGTGGATCGCATTTATGGGCGTTTTGAGCGTTCAGATAAATAATAGAAATGGCTACCTAGAAAAAATAAAGCAAAACCTTTAAGTTACCATACAATTTATATGTCTTAACAGTAAATTCTAATTATTATTATATTGATTTAAGTATATAAAAAAAAAACAATGTATAGTTCATTTTTTTTTTAATTTTAATCATCATAAAAATATAAAAATGAACTTTTTGGTCAAAGGAAAAACATTAAATTCCCATGAAATTATCATAAATTAATTTCTACATTTTTCAAAAGAAGTAAAATTACCAAAACCTTACATATTTCATTTATGTATTTAAATACAATATGTTGTTTAATATAAACATTATTTATCGTATCAAATAATGCCATTTTTACGGTCGCCATCTTTATTGAGAATATCGCCAATTTTGACAACGCTCACGTCGACCCACCTCCAGACATGGGGCGTCGTGAGCTTCGTATGAGCATATGTTATGACGCCATCAATGACGTTTTCGACACGACCGCAACGCTCGCGGTTGTCTAGTGGAACGGCGAAAAGGGTGTTGTGAGCGTTTCCCAATTAGGCCTCCCAAGGCAGCGGCTCAAGCCTAGACTCGATCCCTCGGTAGGTTGCTTGCGCGATACGGTGACACACAAATATACATCACTGTTACAACACTACACGATCACCCCCACACACGTGCACGCCTACACGCTTATACATGAAAGTGAAAGGGTTTACTTTTTTTCTCTTATCGAACTGAAAAACTCTCAATTTTCCGATGATTAATATATGGAGGAGTTGTTGAAGCGTGTATGCTTGGTACACATATACGTTTCAACAACTCATACATATATGAATAGTTAGCTAGGTTAGCTAAGATAGGTCGCGATTTTGCATGCAACAGGCAACAGGCAAGCCGAGGTGTGCCGTGCACCCTTGACCTGGTTGCCAAAATAAAATCGGCTGAGTGCCTTAAGCGCTCGCCTTAGTAGTCTGGTGAAGCTGTTAAGACTTTGCTGGGTAATAGCGTAGTCATTTCAAAAAAAAAAAGGTATTGTGAGCGTTGTGAATGTCTAATGGAACGCGCCCATATGTTAATTAGCAACCAATACACAATTGTTAAAGCACAAGAAAGACAATCGTAATAATTGCCTACAGCACCGTTCAAAGTTCAATTTACATTCTGTAACCACAGTTTGTAGAAAATTCGGAAATATTACCAAAAACTAAACACAATCACCAAGTAAAATGGATGTATATAGATTATAACAACCTATAAAGCAGTAAAAACTGATGTTAAAAACAGGGAAGTGATTTTCCGTGTTCTCGTTTCAGTGTTCACCTTAAAATGACCTGTAGTCACAAAGGTGAACATCGAATGAAAAGTTGTGTACCTTACACTTAATTATTCATGAAGACTTTTTTATCCCCTCGTGCTAAAAAAGTTTTGACGTCGCGACGGCCTTGTCACGGTCTTAAGTAGCAAATTATAGCAAAAAATCAAATCACTTTATGGAGGATATTATTTTTGAAGGGAGAGAAACTTTGGTAACGTTACTTATTTTCAAAACAGACACGTCATAGTTTAACACTGTCATAAATTTATATTCTACATTAATTCTTATACGAATACATTACAATAATATTATTAGAAACTGTCTGGTATCTAAGACTTAATCTGAGTTAACCCTAACAGTATATTTCATAGTAGCCTCTGCCCGCGCCTTCGTTAGTGTGGAATACTTACTTTGGGCTAACGCTAATACGCAGCGGAAGCTCTCAAGAGGAAAAAAATCCCGTTTTTTAAATATTCCTCATTTGTGCTCCGCTCCTATTGACTTTAGCGTGATGATATATAGCGTATAAACTTCCTCAATAAATGAATTATATAAAACTAAAATAATGTTTCAAATCGGACTATTAGTTCCTGAGATTACCCCCTACAACTAACTCCTAGTCCGGTGAAGCTTTTAAGACCTTGCTAGGTCAATAGCGTAGTTAGTTCGAAAAAAAAACAACTTAAATATTGATCGGTATATCCATTCATTGTCTTTTAATGTTTAGACATACGATTCGTCAGTTTTAACTCCCAATATGGGATTAATGTAAGTAACAAGGATTAATTATCAAACGAAAACAGTACCTACAACATGAAGTGCCTAAATAAATCCCAAAACAGTATATCCCAGATTTCATTGAATAAAGCTAACAAACAATAACGGCGTCGACCCTGTTCTGAATAAAAAAAATGTATATAAAAGCCTTTGTTGGAAAAAGGGATTTGGTGTGACACGGCTTTGAGCTGGGATGGGCTTATCATCGTATTGATGCAGGTATATAGATGCCTCGGGCGTTTGCTACAGTCCCATAGTCTTTCAAATCATACATTTTCATAAGTATCTACTAGAAATACATATGTCATTTGAAAATGAAACAAAAGAACGTTTTATTTATTATAGTAATTTTATAACTTTGTTCTCTGTAAATAAAATTAAAAGCTTGAAGTTTAAAACAACAAAAAAAAAACTGCATGTATCAGTTGTGTACAAGCGGAGAAAGTAATACTTATTTGGCTTATCTATCCATCTAAGAGCAATTTCTGTATATTGTTATATATTTAGGATCTCGGAAACGGCGCCAGTGATTTCCGTGAAACTTAGTCCTATGTATCGGTTTCGGGAAGGATAAATCGATCTAGCTAGATTTCATTGATAAAACTCTTTTCTTATCTGAGTTTTCAGGCAATGACAAAATATAGCTAGAATATAAAGGTAAATTTTGTCACCGCTGTCAAAATAAAAATATCTCAGATGGGAATCGGCTGT
The DNA here is from genome assembly GCA_014332785.1 of Antheraea mylitta. Classification (NCBI taxonomy): domain Eukaryota; kingdom Metazoa; phylum Arthropoda; class Insecta; order Lepidoptera; family Saturniidae; genus Antheraea; species Antheraea mylitta. The sequence goes on along the minus strand of JACEII010000049.1, from coordinate 1,125,155 downwards.
CTTAAAAATCCGTCTAACTCCAAAAAAGAGTGACATAAAAACAGATATCCTTTTTATTTTATTTTTTTTTGATAAAAATGCTAATTTTATGCGGCAAACCTAACGGTTTATTTTAATTTGAAAATGTTTTAAAATACCGTGCTAGGCTCGGTCGTCCAGGTACTATGTATTTATATATACATGAACATGCCTATAAACTATATAGTATACGAAGTCCCGATGTATAAATACTACACTATATATTATGAGAAATTAATACTTCTCATTTGACAAAAGAATCATTTGTATACAAATAATTCTTAACTTTTCATACGTACAAAGAATGCAAAATATAAAAGTACTTACAGAGATATCGTAACTTGCATACAGTTTGTTTATTAGTACAGGTGTAATAGCGGAGAGAGGTGAGGAAGCGAGCGGTTATATTGGTTGCACTGGAAACGGCAGCAGATATCCGCCGGAGATTAGGGCTCGTTTCTCTCACAAGGTTATCGCATGTCGGCGGCTGACTGCGGCGGATATTGTGTCGGTACCGAGCTCGTCAATACTGTCAAAGCTTTGATACAAATAGCTATTATGATACAAACCCCGTAGATATTAATACGAACTAGGATATTTGAAAGAATAATATGTTTATTTATGACTTTATAATTAAACATACACATATATATACAAATAAAAATCAATTACTGTATATGTAAGCGCATCAGTTTAGAACGGCTACAACTATTTAACTAATTTTGCTCTTGTTGTGTTTTCAATTGTCAGCACACTGTTCGTATAAAAATTGGAATCTGGAAGGAATTATTATAGGAAATATAAAGGCAAATCTTGTGGTTCTTTACAAAATGAAGTTCTTCAAAAACCATAGTTTTTTTAAATTTCAATATCTTAGTAAAGCCGTTGCTTCTATCATCTGTCATTGTCTTTTAACTTATTATACTTTTACAAGAGTTTATTGTCGGAACGCCGCGCAGTTTAACAAAGGAAAGTGTGCGTGGCTTGAGGTGCGGGGCACAGGTGGGACTGTGTGATTCATTGCTTTCGTTATTAGTACACCAGTTCATTTTTGCGTAAATCACTTGACGTTGTGTGCATATCAGTTTTGTTTTTCTCTAGATAATTAGGTCAAATATTAAGCAACTACTTTTTAAATTTATTTAGAACGCGAAACGACTAATGATCACCTTGTAAAAATATTGCTGACGACTAACCAGTCGCGCTGTATATTTCCACCATAACATTGAATGAAGATTATGAATAAACCAAATGAGAGTATCAATGCTTTTGCGCAACGAGAATGAGCAACTGGGTCAATGTATATGTACATTTGAAATTTACTTCGAATAATGAATAAGGGCGACGAAACCACGCTCTGCAAGCAGTCGTGCGGAAAACCTTACCTACCACTTTAGCTTTGTAGATGGAGGCTTTTGATGCTATCGTGTCGGATAAATCGTATTGTCAAATATTTTTCATCAAACTCTTGTTCTATAATTTCACGTTTTTTAACATTATATCAAAGGTTTTGGAAACGGTATGTATTTAAATCTTATAATCTTTTTTAAACTGCAATTTTAATAATACGAGTGACGATAAAAAATCCTTGACAAATTATGTACCTAAACCTTCCTCATGAATCATTGTATCTACTGGTGAAAACCGCATTAAAATTTGTTCTGTGGCTTCCGAGTTTATTGCGAACTGACAGACGGACGTGGCAATGGACTTTGTTTTATGCTACGTAATAATCGTTTCGCTTTGTATGTAAAAATATACAAGAATTGCTCGTTTAAAGGTATTAGATAAATTAGAGCTGTGACAAGCTCACCTAAACCTCATCACGCGAGGGTGTATCACTTCCGAATACGAGCGCAACTTTAGAAATCTACAGTCACTTCGTATAGTACTACAAATATGAATGGTAGAATGTTGAACAGGAATATTTCGAGATAAAATATAATTTCAGTTTGTATCATATTTTCATTTAACAGGCGGCGAAAGTTTGTAAGTTTTAAAGACTATAGTGGCCGGTTTCGAATCGAAATGGGTATATTCACTAAGTTGTAATTGATTTAGCCGGTTTACCATCTTGGACCAGATCTTCATCTAAGACAAGTTATGCCCATGACTCTGTCTATGTGGAAGTAAATGTAAAAAACAGTGGCTAATAAAATCATCTGAATGTGTGAAGTGCATTTAATAATCTGCTTTTCTCTTGTACTTAAGTCGCGTCGCCATTAAAATTCTAATAACTTTTTATAGAGTAAACCGATTTAATGAAACCAAAACTAAATGTAAATCGAAGATATGCTTCATGAATATCTTGATGAGATTTTAAAGTGAACGCTGTACTTTAGCAGTGATGCGTGTTCATACAAACAAACAGACAGACTAACATTTCTAAAAATGATTAAAATGTATTCTATTATCTAATTATTCCGAGACAGCTGCCTCTTTTCTTGTCATGGAACAGTGGAGCAAGTGGTGTGGTGTATATGTTTTTTCCTCTCTTGAAATATTATGTTCTCAAACTGTTAAGGCAAAGGGATGACACGATGCTTTTCCATCTATATCTGTCGATGGCGTCACGCTTCACCTCACACCAAGTAGGCCCAATATTAGAAGACTCAGCAAGCACATATTTTCGGCAGCTCTGCTTAGGTCGACCACATCTTCGCCTACCCTGTTTAATTACCCCGCCTACCTAGTTCAATGTCTCTTAGGAATACGCCTGTTGGCTGGACCCTTTACAAAGTGTGACTGATGCAAATTTTTTCTCCGTACATTTATAATATTTACTAGCTGTTACCCGCGGCTACGCACGCGTTTTTTTAATATATTAAATATATTTAAAATAGTGATCACAAATCTAGTGTAAATTACAATAATACTCTTTCAAAAATATTTGTAAGTATCACAAGCACATTTACTATAACAGGTAACGTGTACATTATACATGTGAATACTAATAATCTATCGAATGGGATGGGATTTATCATCAGCCACATAACTGGAACTTTAAACTGCTATATATCACCCTCAGTGCTCACTTACACTATATAAGAAAGTAATGAAAATACTAAGCTAAAAATATTTTATTATATAGAAATAATATGTCCATATTGTCGATATAATTAAGTTATTATTATACCTTGCTATAATTTAAATCACATATAACCATATGACTTTAAATTATATCTATTCTTGGAGTCCAGTACAGCGCACGTTACACGCGCATGTTTACAGTGAACAACATATTTTTGATTAATTTCACATGGACGAATGCACGGATAATAGTTCATCATTACATAGTGTAAACCAAAGTCCTGTTCCACGTCTGTCTATATGTCTGTTCGCGATAAGATCAAAAACTACAGAACGCATCTTCATGTCGTTTTTAACTAATATATAAAATGATTCTTAGACTAGGTTTAGGTATAGTTTGTCTTATTATCAGGGCGGGCAACTTCTGCTGAAACCGCTAGCCTAAAATAAAACAGCTATTTAGTTACTTATTTGCCAGTAAAATTCCCGTTCAAATTTTACTTGTAGTCAGGTGAAGCTGTTAAGACCTTGCTAGATCAATAGCGTAGTCATTTCTAAGAAAAAAAAAACCGTTCAAATAGGTCCAGCCGTTTTGGAGATTACCCGTAACAAATAAAAAAAACAGACATATCCACAGAATTAAAAAAAATGTTGATATTTGTAGCATCACGGATATTTTTAATATAAAATACACTCACTTCACTTTTATTATACGTAATATATCACAAATCAAAAATTGGGAACAAAACTAACGTAGAATAAAGTTTTTGATGAGTTTTTGGCGGGATTTTAGTCTGTAGTGTAGTGGATTATTCATAATCTTGTGTTACTTGTCTCTATATTGTGTTAAATTGGTGACGTTTTATGTAATATGGTTCGTTTATTGTGATTAAGTGAAATTAATGAAAAATAATACCACTGAGCATGAATTCTGTTGTCTTAAAAATTAAGAAGTTAGAAATTTATGAAATATTATATAGAGGATTTGGCGCTTAAACCTTTACATTAACTTGGACATAGAAGAAAACTACCTATATCGACAACTTCAGAATTGGCAGTATGGGTTAATTCCTTCGACTTCCTTATTGGACGAATTTTATTACTACTAAAGTTTTTGAATAGCAACACAAAATAAACTTTAGAAATGTTTATGACATAAACGTACCACGTATAATTAAAGATTGTAAACACAACTAACGTAGAATAAACTTTTTCAATAGGAACACAAAATAAACCATGAAAATATTTGCGATAGAATATTATCGCGTTACCATGGCAACGCATATAATACTGACATTAATACGCAGCGGAAGCTTCCAAAATAGCCCGATTTTGAGACATTCTTCATTAGTGCTCAGCTCCTATTGGTTTTAACGTGATGATATGCCATAGCCATCCTCGATAAATGAGCTATCTAACACTAAAATAAACTTACAAATCGGACCGGTAGTTCTTTAGATTATCGCGTTCAACCAAACAAACAAACAAACTCTTCAGCTTTATATATTAGTATAGATATACTGCTGCTGCTCATAATAAAGATTTAATATACTGCTAAGATAAAGAATAACGCCTGAGATAGTGAATAACGCAGACAATGCCGCAGACGTCAACTAGTACGTAATAAATTCGCTTCGAGATGCGAAAATATAACAACAATTTGTTTAGTAATTCCTTGTTCAAAATTGTAAAGCTTAAAATTTTCGTTATGATCAGAGTAACGTATAATATTTACTATAGGGGCTACAACGATGTTTAATTGATTTAAAAAATGTAACACCGGATACCGCTGTCTCTAATGAACTTTGTAAAAATGAAAATTAATTAAAAGTGTGTAATGTAATTAATATAATTTTGACCTGTGTTCATCATTAAGCCGTTAGTTAACATTTTATATTTTAATAATTTTTAATCTTGATTACTCGTAAAATCATCGTCTCAAATTAAAAAAAAAAATGTAAATTAATTATATTAATTGAGAGAAACGTTAAATGATATCTTGTGGGCTTCCATTGCATGGTATACAGTATAAAATTAAAAAGCAATGAGTAACAACAATGTATGTACAATCATCTTTCTCAACGCGCCGCCATATTAATCCATCATAGTTATAATTGAGTTGTTACATTTTAAAATGAATTTAGTCAAGTTTTAGTTGTTCATATAAGAGTTTTGTTTTTGTGAAAGAATCCAAATTTTACTGTTTATAAAGTTACCAATTACATTTTATTTTATGATTCTAAACCTTTGTATGTATACAGTTGTAAGAGTTACAAAAAATCTTATGTATTGTATAAATAATATTGCTCGCTTAACTTGCCTCATTTTAAAATGCAACAGCTCAATTACTATTAAGCAAACTCATGTCTCTAAGATGTTAGAATGTACCCCAACGTTTTCCTGTATAATAAGCATTTAACTTGTGTTTGCTTTACACTAAAAAAAAACACCAATAAAATAAAAGCTAGGGGCTTAGTGTATTTCTACACCAGTCTTAACCCCTGAAGAAGTGACGAAAAAAATACAATTAAATTAATAGAAAACAGTTTATAATTAATTCAGATAAAACACAAAAAGTATTAAGTCGATTCTAATAGCTTTTAAACGTAAAAATCTTTTAAGAAATTTCACTAGTACTAAAGAATAAACGAATGAAGAACAAACTTCGTAAACTAAATTTAGGAATCGTATTCAAGTATCAAATGAAACTGATTTCGTTCGGGATCGAATTTGCATAATTGACATCGTATCAGGCTCGAAGAAAAAAAATGTTAGGAAGCAACTCGGCTAAGTAGAATGTAAATTATCTACTTACGAAATGATCCCAAGTCGTTATGTGCCAAGTTTAATCTGGACTAAGTTTCGACTACGTATCGTCTAAGAGTGTCGGTAACTTCTTATCTAGGAAGCAGTACGAGTTACTAACTAGCGTTATATTGTATCACCGGTTTCGTAACTTTTCTTGTAACAGAATAGAAAGTGTAGTGCAAAATTTAAATTATCTACTTACGAAATGATCACAGGTCGTTATGTGCCAAGTTTAATCTGGACTAAGTTTCGACTACGTATCGTCTAAGCGTGTCGGTAACTTCTTATCTAGGAAGCAGTACGAGTTATTAACTAGCGTTGTATTGTATGACCGATTTTGTAACCTTTCTTGTAACAGAATAGAAAGTGTAGTCCAAATTTAAATTATCTACTTACGAAATGATCACAAGTCGTTATGTGCCAAGTTTAATCTGGACTATGTTTCGACTACGTATCGTCTAATCGTGTCGGTAACTTCTTATCTAGGAAGCAGTACGAGTTACTAACTTGCGTTGTATTGTATCACCTGTTTTGTAACTTTTCGTGTAACAAAATAGAAAGTGTAGTGTAAAATGTAAAATTTAAATTATCTACTTACGAAATGATCCCAAGTTGTTATGTACCAAGTTTAATCTGGACTAAAGTTCGACTACGTACCGTCTAAACGTGTCAGTAAATTCTTGTTTAGAAAGCAGTACGAGTTACTAACTTGCATTGTATTGTATCACCTGTTTTGTAACTTTTTATCTAACAAAATAGAAAGTGTAGTGTAAAATTTAAATTATCTACATACGAAATGATCCCAAGTCGTTATGTGCCAAGTTTAATCTGGATTAAGTTTCGACTACGTACCGTCGAAACGTGTGACTTACTAACTTTGTATTGTATCACCGGTTTGTAACTTTTCGTGTAACAGAATAGAAAGTGTAGTGTAAAATTTAACATTATTGAAAAATTTATTCTAATTTTTAATTTATATATATATATATATATATATGGACTATGGACGCTGATAATCTATTAACATCAAGTCACCCATCTGTTCGTTTGCCTCCTATGATATAAAATAATATATATATACTATCCATAGACACTAGCAACACCAGGGGAGTCGCAAGAGTTCCCAACCTGTTTGGGGGAGGCGGGAATAGGGAATTTGAGAGTCGGGGAAGAAGAGAAGGATGTGGGCCTCCAGCGCTCTCACTGACCGAACGAAACCTAACAATGCAAACATTATTACTTCACGTCGGTTTTCTGTGAGAGGATGGTACTGCCCCGGGCGAGCCGACCCATTCATGCTGAAACCAGTAATTGCTTCAGCGTGGCTCTACCACTCACACCGTGGTTCTATCACCTACAAGTGTGGCTCTACCACCTACATCGTATATATCACGTTAACTATATAATAGCATCAAATGATGCTATTACGAATATAAATTCGTTATCATTATCAGACTGTAAGAGGTCCACTGCAGGACCATAGGCTTCTTCTCGAAGACAGGTAAAGGTATAATCACCCCGTAAGTATTCGCACAGAAACACATATATTATTGTGCGTAGTTTTGAATCTGTGATATCTTGAAAGATTTTCATTAAACTGATATATACCTTCGCACAATTATATTTTTAATCTATCAAACGAGCAATTCTTGTATATTTTTATATTTGTATATATTCAGGATCTCGGAAACGGCGTTATCTATTTCCGTGAAACTTAGTATGTAGGTAGTTTCGGAGACGATAAATCGATCTAGCTAGATTTTATTCGTAGAAAACTTTTTAATTGAATTTTCAGGCAATGAAAAAATATAGCTATAATATAAAAGTAAATTTCGCCGGCGCTGTCAAAACAAAAATAGCTCAGATGGAAATCGGTTGCTTCGAAAATCCGTGTAACCCCAGTTCGAATCCGAGTGATAGCAGAAGAAATATATTTATTTTTTTGTAAAAAAAAAATGTTATCCTTATAAGACCAACCTAATATTTTATTCTAATTTAAAAATGTTTTTTTAAGAACCGAGCTATGCTCGGTCGCCCAAGTACTTATATGTAAAAGGTAAAAATGATTACTAAGGTTAATCCTTAGGAGGGAGATAAGACATACCATCGTGGAATTGTCTGTAAGCATTTGTATATTTTGATTTTTTTTTTACTGACTTCGCTATTGACCCCGCAAGGTCTTAACAGCTTCATCGGACTACTAAGGCGAGCGCTTAAGGCACTCAGCCGATTTTATGTGACAACTGACTCAAGGGTGCACGGCACACCTCAGCTTCGGCTGTTGCCAGATACATGCAATACGCGACCTATCTGAGCTAACTTTTTTTTAACGTGGAGATAAAATCCATCATGGACTCTCAGGCCCCCGGGGGAAGGTCTGAGCTGATTCGACTGCCAACTGCGTGCTAGCGTGCAGTTAAAATAACTAATAAAAATACTTCATCTGCAAAGTAATATATCCAAGTATATTTCGTTTTTAGTAATAAAGATTGAAATTATTCGTATATATACAGTAAGTTATGCTAAGCCGTAAACGAGATTATATTACCGCTGAAAATCGAATTGTAAAAGTAACAAAGAACATGAGGTTGTCATGACCGATTTGACGGAGGCGACGTCACCCTCCTCGCCGCGCCGGCTTCAACAACGGACCGGGCTCCAGATAATTGATATTCAGTAAATATTGGCTGATAAAATAAACCGAAAATTGAGTTACCCCAAAACCGGTCTAAATTAATTTGCAACTTCATAACAGCCCTGTGCCTACGTAAAATTTTTATTAAACGTAAATCCCAGGGCTTGTTTTTACAGACTTTGTTAGCTCCGTCCCTACAGTGCCTACATTTCATTATACATTTACGATTTTCCTTGTTGCGAATTTCCTTTGTTTATTACGCACACACCATTAAGTTGTTATTCAATGTTAATTGTAATACACTAACAATTTATATTTATTTTTTGTTACTTTATACTTCTTCTATGATTAAAAAACAAATGATTATTCATATATTTATTTACATCATTTATATTTTTTTTAACTTAAACAAAATTTAAATATATACACAATTTTATACAAGATTATTTAACGCTAAATTAAACATAGGTTGTATTATCTATATATATAATAAGAATGTAAATCTTCGTGTCTGTAATTTTATAGATTTTTACGAAAAAATATGTGTCATGTATCTAGGCATGAGTAATAGAATTAATACATCGGTATCATTTTTAGAAACGTTTGTCTGCTGCCTGTCTGTCTGTTTTTAACCGACTTCAAAAAAAGGAGGAGGTTATCAATTCGACTGTATGTTTTTTTTTTTTATGTTTGGTACCTCATAACTTTGGACTGGCTGAACCGATTTTGAAGATTCTTTTTTTATTTGAAAGCTAGTGCTTCCCGTGTGGTCCCATTTTTATCAAATTAACCAAATTTAATGAAACATATGAATATGTGTGCTACCAAGAGATGCATTGGAAGTCGGTGCCTTTGTACCTAGATGTAGATGATATGATTTTCGGTTGACACCGACTTCCAATACATCTCTTGGTAGCACACATATTCATATGTTTCATTAAATTTGGTTAATTTGATAAACTATTTATTTTCCGGTTTTCAGTGCCTTATTTTTATGCCTCTGATTAATATTGAAGTCGGTTAATTCTTTTTTTTGAAAATTTACTTTATTTTTTAAACACACATCACTGCTAAAGTATACTGTGTTCATGATAAAAGCTCTTCAAGAAATCTATAAAACATATCACAGAGAAACATTTAGTCTTTGTTTAATTAAAATCGGTTCGTTAGATCAAAAGTTATTATTATATTATAATATAATTATTTTTATATTAATTAATATATTATAATTAATGACGACGAATTAAATTATAATATAAAACTTAATTATTATTAATTATTAACTATTGAACCGATAATCATGAATTTTGCACATTCATTGTCATGGGTGCAGAAAAGATATCTATCGTCTAGAAAAAAATACAAGAATATATAAAACCTATATTAATGCGACCGAAGCCCATAGTAAAAACTAATATGTATTTATAGCAGTAACATAAAAACAAGTTGCATACATCAAACTATGTAAAAAAATAACAAAAGTAATGTTACGAAGCGACTATCAGAACTCTCAAAAAAAAAAAAAAACAGTAGTTTCAAAGCTTTATTCGATTGTTCGTTTTCTGTGAATTGCGTGAACATATCCACCATAGATTGAATATTAAAGTTGTATATTTTAATCAATTGTATTTTATTCACAAATGGTTTATATAATTTCCTTCGGAATATGTATACGAGTAAAGAGCAAAGATAATTTAAATTGAATTACTTATTTTTTAATTGTAGGACAGCAAAGTGACTGCACTGTGCCTGATGGTGAGCACAGTACAATCTAAAAATAATGGCGACCACCGAGAGACACGCCATTCCTCGGCGGTCACCGCTGTCATGCCGTAAATTATTATAATTATTATTTTATACCGATTGCGTAAAAGTTCAGTATATATTTTATGAATTAACTAACATTAATTGCTCACTGTATGTTATTAACAATAAACGACTTTATGGCTTATATTCGTATACTTTTTTTTTACTGAAATGAATGAAAAATCCTATAAAGCATATCAAACTGCATTTATTAGTCTAGCATTTTTTTTACCATTGAGAAATTATCTCGATTGATGTAAACTTTGCTTTTTAACTAGTTCCTACAAAAGATAAACTTATTAAGAAGTGAGTTGTAGGTACTGCTGAATTAAAAAAAAATTAGTACACCGAGATGCAATGTTTATAAATATTAAATTTATAAATCTTCTTTGTCTACATCTATACATATAATAAAAGTGAAGTGTCTGTATGTAATATCAAAATAAAAAAAAAGACTGATTGACTGATACACTGATCTACTGACACTGATATAGTTATACGATAGGTTAAGTTGTAAGTTCCAGATATGTTGCTAATTCGGCCAACGTCGCCATCCTTCGCAAAGTGCAGCGGATTATGGCCGTTAGGTCCATCCGTGCATATCGCACAGTCTCTCATGATGCTGCTTGTCTCTTAGCAAGCTCTCCGCCGTGGGAGATCGTCGCCGAACTCTACGCTGCCATGCACGCATGGAAGTCCGACAGAAAGGCCAGAGGTGTGAGGACTGCGCCTAGAGAACTCGAGGCACAGAGGGCGCACCTACACGAGGAGGCTCTGCGGAAGTGGACGGAAGAACTGTGTTCACCCAGGGCCGGCTTCGTAACTATCGAAGCGATTCGACCATGGCTGAGAGAGTGGGTGGTCAGGCCACATGGGTCACTCACGTTTCGCTTGACACAAGTTCTCACAGGTCATGGGTGCTTCGGTGATTACCTATGCCGAATAGCGAGACGTGAAGCTACGAGTAAGTGTCACCACTGCAACGTATGTGACACAGACACAGCTTTACATACATTGCAGGAGTGCTCAGCCTGGGAAGATGAGCGGGCAGAGCTCGTTGCAGTGGTTGGGGCAGATCTGTCCTTGCCTTCAATCGTGGCAGCTATGTTACGTGATGAGGTGTCGTGGACTGCAGTTGCTACGTTCTGCGAGAGAGTCATGCTCAAGAAAGAGGATGCAGAGAGAGTAAGAGAGCGGGAGCCTACAGCCACCGCCACGCGCCGTGGCAGAACAAGACGCCGAGGCAGGAGGGTTGTCTCTGATCACAGGCCGCCTTAACGTTCGCTGAGGCGATGGTCGTAGGAGCCGCGCCCGTCGCCGCGAACCTAACTAGGCCATGAAAGGCCAAAATTTCACTCTTCGTTTGTCGCTTGTTGTCGGGTGTGCTTGTGTGCTTGTCTTTGTCCTTGTCTTGCCTTGGTCGGTCGGTTGGGGTCGGTTGGTCTCGGGTCGTTTGTGGTCTTGGGTCAATTGGTCTTTGGTCGGCTGGTCTCTTTGGTGTCGCTTGTGTGTTTGTCTCTGTCTTGTGTTGGTCGGTCGGCTGCCCCTTTCAGTCTGGTACCGCTAAGTTGTACCTACTTTCTTTAATTTTTTTTTTTTATTTTTATTTTTTTTTTTTTCTTTCTTCTTGTGTTGGTCGGTCGGTCACGGTCGGTTGGTCTCGGTCAATTGGTCCTTGGTCGGCTGGTCTTTGATTTGTGCTCGTTTTTGTTTTGTGTCTCTTGTGTTAGTCGGTTGGTCGGGGTCGGTTGGTCTCGGGTCATTGTGGTCTCCTTGGTGTAGCTAGCGTGTGTTTGTCTTTAACTTGTGTTGGTCGGTCGGTCGTAGTCGGTTGGTCTTGGGTCGTTGTGGTCTTGGGTCAATTGGTCTTTGGTCGGCTGCACCCCTTCTGTCAGGTACCGCTAAGTTGTACCTACTTTCTTTCTTTCTTTGTTGGCCTTGTTTATGTTAAGGTACCGAACAAGTTGTACCTTCGCGTTGTTGCTGTTGTTGTGGCTAAGTATCTGTCACGAATGTGGAGTAATTTCCCGACGGCAGGTGGGGGCGCCTGTCGTCACTATGGGAACCCGTGATGTGAGGCACGGGCCACGGCCGCTGCTTCTGGGGGAAGCACGGGGGTGCAATGCACCCTCGAGACGTAGACCGCCCGTTCACCATCTCGCGGGCGGTCCGAGCGCGTGACCAGGGCGCGGAGAATGCTCGCGCAATCCAAACCCTGGCTCACAACACATCATCGCGCCGCGCGGCCGGTGGGGTTTTTAGCCGGTAGGAGTCACGGCATCACCCTTCAGCTGTTGCCCCAGTCCCCATCGACAGCTGGAGGGTATCCGATGTAGGATTTTCCCCACCTAAAAAAAAAAAAAAAAAAAAAAAGATATGTTGCTAATGATAAACCTTATTTAATACACTTAGTATTTACATATATAATACAAGCTGTTACCCGCGGCTCCGCACGCGTTTTTTGAATGTATTAATTAAATTTAAAATTGTTATTACATGTGTAAATAACAATAATACTCTTTCAAAAATATCTGTAAGTATGACACGCACATCATCTACAGTAACAGGTAACATTTACATTATATATGTGAATACTAATAGTATATCGAATGGGATGTGATTTATCATAAGCCACATAGCTGGAACTTTAAGCTACTATCTATGTATCACCCTCAGTGCTCACTTACACTATATAAGAAAGTAATGAAAATATTAAGCTATACATTATCGAACAATATGTGTTCAATCTTTTATTATATAGATATAATATCGGGTATCGTCTGCTGAACTCGCTACCTTAAAATAAAACAGCTAATTAGTTAGTTATTTGCCCGTAAAATTCCCGTTAAAATATTACTTGTAGCTGTGAAGACCTTGCTAGGTCATTAGCGTAGTCATTTCTAAGAAAACAAAACCGTTCATATAGGTCCAGCTGTTTCGGAGATTACCCGGAACAAATAAACAAACAGATATATCGACAGAATTAAAAAAAAGTTGATATTTGTAGCACCGCAGATATATGTATTCATCAAAAAGTATTTATTTGAATATTATATACACACGCTTTATTCTTATAATACGTAATATATCACAAACTAAAAATTGGGAACAAAACTAACGTAGTATTCTTTTTGAGGAGTTTTTGACGGGATTTCAGTCTATTATGTAGGGGATTTTATATTTTATTCATAATTTTGTGTTATTTGACTCTATATTGTGTTAATTTGGCTGCGTTTTATGTAATATGGTTTGTTTATTATGCTAAGTGAAATAAATGAAAAATAATACCACGAAGCATGTATTCTGGGGTCTTGAAAATTAAGAAGATAAAAATTTACGAAATATTATATAGAAGATTTAGCGCTTATATATAGAGAATACATAAGAACTACCTATATTGACAATTTCAGAATTGGCAGTATGGATTAATTCCTTCGCCTGTATTGTGATGGACGAATATTATTACTACTAACCTTTTAGAATAGCAGCACAAAATAGACTTTTAGGAGTTTTTGGCGGGATTTCAGTCTGTCATGTAGTGGATTTTATATTTTATTCATAATCTTGTGTTACTTGACTATGTTGTGTAAAGTTGGTGGTTTTTTATGTAATATGGTTAGTTTATTGTGCATAAGTGAAGTGAATGGAAAATAATACCATGGAGCATGAAATTCTGAGGTGCCACAAAAACTCCCTGAAGGGTTCTAACAAGAGACCCACCATCTTGTTAGAATATTGATTGACACAACGCTTGATATTATAATGATCATACGACGCTTGTAATATTATTGATTACTCGACAATGGCAGTAATAATCTGAAAGATTGATTGCCAAAAAGAAAGTTAAAAAAAAAATATACTTTAAAAATGTTTGCGATAGCAACGTACTACTTATAATCAAAAATAGGAATTAAAAATAACCTAGAATAAACTTTTAAACAGGAACACAAAATAAACCCTAATAATATTTCCGATAGAATGTTATCATGTTACCATGGCAACGCATATAATACTGACACTGACACGCAGCGGATGCTCTAAAAATAGCCCGATTTTGAGACATTCTTCATTAGTGCTCCACTCCTATTGGTTTTAACGTGATGATATGTAGCCTATAGCCATCCTCGATAAATGAGCTATCTAACACTGAAAGAAATTTTCAAATCGGACCGGCAGTTCTTGAGATTAGCGCGTTCAACCAAACAAACAAACAAACTCTTCAGCTTTATAATATTTGTATAGATATACGTTACATATATTACTAAGTGACGTGCGTGTCGCACTTACAATTGTTTTAAAGAGTATTTCTATAAGTGTACATAGTCTCACAAGTTTATATTTCTTTAATAGCATTTTTAAAAACGCGTGTGGAGCTGCGGGTAAAGTTAGTATATGATAAGAATGTAAATCTAACGTGTTTGTACTTTTACGATTTTCGTGAAAAAAAATTGTTGCAGATGTCTTGGAATAAGTTATAAAATATATTTCGATCATTTTTAGAAATGTTTGTCTGATTAAACACGCATTACTGCTAAAGTACTGCGTTCACATTAAACCACACCAAGAGAGCATATTTTCAAGAATGATTTCGTCTTTATTTCATTAAAATCGGTCCACTCTATCAAGTTATTGTAATTTTAATGACACCGCGGCGTAATTGCGAGAGAAAAGTAGATAAGTAATTGAACTTAATACATTCAGATGATTTTATTAATCATTGTTTTTTACATAAGATTACACGCGGATTACGTCACGGGCAAAGTTAGTAGCATATATAGATATGAGAGATATCTAAGATGATTATTTTGATGCTTAAAAAACAGATGCGTACTTTAAACAGATGCTAGATAATTGGATTTAATTTTAAACGTAGTGGCAACATTTACAAAATATGTAATATTTTTTACTTTTAAGCTACCTTATAATAATAGGTTAAGTTCAAAAAACCTGAGTGCCCATTGCATTGTAAATAAAAAAAAAAAAATTGGCGCACACTGATATAAATATTCAAAAGTAAACACTATGACTATATATTATAAAACAAAGTTTTCTACCACGTCTGTCTGTCTGTTCGCGATAGACTCAAAAACTACTGAACAGATATTCATGCGTTTTTCACCAATATATAAAGTGATTCATGAAGAAAGTTTAAGTAGATAATTTGACAAGATTTCTTTTATTATTAGGGCTGGACAACGTCCGCCGGGCCTGCAAGTCAAAGTTGTTTTAGGAGGCAAACGGACATGGGGCTCACATCAGTTAAGTGGTCACCGCCGTCCATGGATACCAGCAACACCAGAAGAGTTGCAAGTGTGTTGCCAGCCTGTGTTTAAAGAGGTGGGGTAATGGAGGAAGGGAGAGGAGAGGGGAGGGGAAGATAGAGGAGAAATGAGGGGGAGGGGGAGGTAGCACTCCGACACTCTCACTGACCGAACGAAACACAATAATGCAAGCAATGTTACTTCACGTCGGTTTTCTGTGAGAGGATGATACTACCTCAGACGAGCCGACCCATTCATGCTGTAACCACTTGTGGCTTCAACGTGGCTCTACCACCTAAAATATTAAAAAAAGTTAGAATAATGAGAATGAAGATTCTTTAATACCTTAATTGTGATTAATATATAATAAAAATCTCTTTATGTGTTATTTGGGACACAAAGGTGGTTATATAACATACCTATTGCATTGCTGGTTAATTATTGACCGCATCCTATATTGTTTAAACCTTCACAGACGGCTTTGTAACTAGTTGCTGCATGCTGCGGCGCATAAACACAATGGTGGTCAGTGTCGCAGTCAGTTCGCAACTCACCAAATAGGGTTCGAGTAGTACGTTGGGGTGTAATACACTAAATTGTAACGTCAAAGCAATCGTACTCCATAATGGATTGTAGCTACATTGAATAGCTTTGAGTACATCAGTTTAATTTTCTAATGACTATCTTGCATCAGCAGTTCGCTCCTGTGAACTGAGTAATTAATCCTACGACTTAATTTTGAAACATATGTCGTATTAAATATACAGGCTGAAAGTTTGGACAGTAACTATATTTATATAGGATACTCTGCACTCGATTCTCGTTTTAAATCAATTAAAAAAAGTGCTTAATATTTGATATAATTATCTAGAAAAATACAAAAAGAGGAGAGGGTAAGAGAGGGGTGGTGGAGGGGAGGAGAACGCTGTTAATTCACGTCGGTTTTCTGTGAGTGAGTGGTACTACCCCGGACGAGCCGACCCATTCATACTAAAACCAGTATTAGCTTCAGCGCGACTCTACCACCTACAAAAAGCTGTTAATATTGTTAAGCCTATTGGAATATATGGTCAATTAACATCAGGTTGCGATTGTGATGGAAACCTTCAAAGCATAAAACAAAGACTCTAACATTCAAAGGAGGATATATGTGGATAGATGAACTTGTAACTCATGTTTAAATCATTCTTATAAAGCGAAATACGTAACCACAAGACATCGTATAAATGCCGACGGTTTTAATGAATCAAAGAGTATTGAAAACATCTTAGATTTCATTTATTTTATTACATCTCGATTAATTACACGTAGTTCAGTGAAGTAAAGGCGTCCCAATATTTCTTTTATCAGATATTTCAAACTTCATGACAGACACCGATCAATCTTAACTGAGCGCAGTAACAAATTGAGCCCTATCAAGAACTTCGCAATAAATTCGTTTTTATAAAGGCTCACGCAAGTGGCTGAGATCGTTTAACACAGGTCAAACTTTACGTTATCTTTTCGTTGAACTTGAAAAATGTTTATATTAATCATTAAACTGTTCATAGAAAAACATATTTTACCGTCAGATTAAATATTTTAATAAGTTATCCGTTTTGTTTCTCAGAAGGTAATTTACAGAAGTGTTACATAGGTTTAAAAAATATATTTTCAAATTGTTTTTTAATGCTAATTATTTTATAAGTACTAATTATAAGATAATGTTGTTTCTATTTTTAATGTATATTTTGTATTTTACTTTATAGTCAGAGTTATTAAAACTAGAATTATAAAACTAAGACCAATTCCATTTCCCATTCGAGCTCCAAGCGGCGTATATCACAGTAGTAACGAGGGTACTATGTAGGAACTTCGAGCAACTTTGACTTGAGTTACGTTTCAGACCTGTGCTGGTTTTACTCGCCGAGTGCACTGTTTGCGGTGATCTTATAGTTGCGACTAGCTTTTGCGTTTTAACAGTAGCACTTTGAACGTATGTTTGTCAGTCATTCGTGGCTATTTTCCGAGACAATAACAGGTTTCTTCTTTACTTTGGATTTACGGAGACTCCGTAATTATACATTATTGTTGCCATAATCAAGTGAGTATTAATGTCATAATATAGAGCTCGATTTTTCGGGAAACTTCAATGATTTAATAAAATGGTGGTAGAGTTTTCTATAGTTTTAATATCTCAGAATTCTCTTGTATGTAATTCCTTGTCTATTTGTATACATAAATCTAACCATGTTGTAGTATCTAATTTTTGTTCGCGGCTTCATTCGGAATAATGTACATTTGACCTATTCCTTGGAGATAGTTCTTCTTCTTGTTTTATGCATGAATTTAGTAAAAATTAAACGAGCAGTGTACTAGTTCAGGCGTAAATGCCGTTAAACAAAGAAAAAAAATGGAGTATCAAATAACGGGGGTTTATAAATATAGAAACAACTACATGATATACTAAGCTCGTAAAACTAACTTTGCCTTGAAATATTATTAATTATTTGCTCCTAAAATAATTAGAAATGAAATCTTGATATCTTTTGATAATCGATCAATTAAAAATATACTTATTTTTTAAGACAATATGCATAGAATTATTAAATAAGGAATGGTGTAAAGAAAACCTATAAACTACGTGTGCAAATATAGGTAAGCCAGTAATCTACCTTTTGTTGCAACAATGTTAAGAGGAACATATCCAAATTTATATGTCAACTGAAGTGGGTATTGACATTTTGTATTCAGTCAATATTTACTTCGCAGAGTCGACCGGAAAATAAATTGGAATGAGTAAGGATTGATTCGCCGAACATCAGTTAAGTTACTCGAGAGTCATTTGTAACGTAACAAATATTTTGTTATATAGCGATGAAGTAGTAACCAGTATTTAGACTATTGTAGTCTATTTCGAGATTTAATCTGTTACAGTGGTATTTTAAATGTTGGGTTACAAAAAACAATTTAAGTCATTACTCATAAATAATTTACTGGAAAAATGTCAAAAGATCCCGCCTTACCTCTCCTCCTAACTTGTCCTAATAATTTTAAACCCATTTTTGACTTTATCATCTCCACGCTTGGAGATATTTACACAATTATGTTTTATGATTACACGAAGATTAAGAAGATAATAAAGGTGGATAAAATAATATATGAAGTATTATATAAAAGATTTGGCGATTATGCCTTTATTTTAATTTGGACACGGAAGAAAATCGGTTAAAGAATATATAAGAACAACTTATATTGACAACTTCAGAATTGGCAGTATGGATTAATTCCTTCGCCTGTCCTATTGGACGAATATTATTACTATTACTACAATTAACACATGTATTAGTGAAAAACCATAAAGATTTAAGCGCCATACAAACGAAAATAGACCTTATGATGCAAAGGTTAGCAAACAGTTTGGCAGTATAAGGTTTAAAAAAATACTGGATTTATTACAAGATTTGAATAATTATAAATGATGTAATGTGAAATTCCAATTATTATGCAAAATGTATTATTACATAATTATTTAATTTTTAAGAACTATTTTTTGTACTAAACCACGAAATGTCCAACTTAGCTATTGTATTTATACTTTTAGGTTAGAAAAAATATTTTAGATTAAATACTGAACTAAATATACATTAAACTACTACAATATGAATATATCAAATTAAATATTGAATAATTTAGACGAATGAATATGATAACAATAGTTTTCAGCCAATTAACTTTACTATTATTCTTTCTCCTTATTTCATATAAAACTTATTTCAAGAAAATATACAATATTTTATCGATCATAAGAAAAAAAAACGAAATATATTTTAAATTAGATATAATTTTTATGAAAATAATATCATGTACATGATAATATAAAAACCATATATAATCTGAATATAATTAAATATATTATTGTGACCATAGATTTATAGACTCATATGGTATATGTACTAAATATCTTTGCCGATGGCGGGAAATTTAAAAATTTTTAAAAAAGTGCGCTGGGACCAATCTGTCCCAAAGCTAGTATCCAGGTTAAAGTCCTTCATTACAGTTTTAACAAAATGAAAAGAATGGATCCCTTTTTACGTTGCCGATATATTTGTATATGGTAAAGTCACGCTGAAGCTATTAGTGGTTTCAGCATGAATCGGTCGACTCTCCCATGGTACTACCACCCGACCCACAGAAAACCGACGTGAAGTCCTATGACTTATACTTCATATAGTGCTTGCATTGTTGCGTTCAGTTCCGTTAGTGAGAGCGCCGTAGAATTACAGAAATGTTCTTTTAAATATATTGATCGGTGCGAATCGCCCGCTACCTATAATTAATTGTACTGTATCTACCTATAACCTCAACGCAATTGCAGGCAATAAGTTAACAAATCTGTCAGTAACTTTATCGTAATCATAAGCTTGGTAAGACAGCAAATAAATTATGAGTAAACTAGCTGACTAAAAAAAATGAGTGCGTGTAACCGTCACACGCAATTGAAGTAAAGCTTTTTTTTTCGCGTATTGTTCTACATTTCATTTTTTTTTTATAAAGAATTGCTAATAATATTTCCTGTGTTATTTAAGTTCTGAATTAGCTGATCGATGGTACTACAGATAATGAAGCTTTGATTTAATATGTTACTTAATTACATTGAAACCAGATGGCGGTACGGTCGCGCGCCCATATATACATAATTAATTCTATGGTATAATTTTTATTGTTATTCAATTTAATATTTTTAACATAATTTTTCTCAAAAACAGGATGGTACAAAACAGGACGCCATATTGCCGTAACGACCTTCCGTTGCATTCTCGTTCAGTTACCTCCTTGTAGCGCCTAAAGAAGTTTTACTTCTAATAACTTCTTGATAAATTATATACTTAAACCTTTCTCATGAATCACTTTATCTAATGGTGAAAACCGCATGAAAATCCATTCAGTAGTTTTAGAGTTTATCGGGAACAAACAGACAGACAGAGGACTTTTTTTTATTTTATGTAATAATAAACATTAACTTTTTTATCAAAGGTATATAGGGTAGTTACAAATAAAGGGTAAATAATTCAATATAATCGGTGACTGAACAAATTGACGCCATGCCACATAAAACGTACTATTAAAGGAAACCAATAGAGTACGTACACGCATATCATCTGATATATCGCCGGAACATAGTTAAAATAGCAACAGATTCATCGAACTAGACGAGCCGAGTCGCATTCGTCTCAATTATCGAGACAGCTCATCTGTCAATCAGTCGTCCCGATGGTGTGATTCGTTAGCGTTTTCATTGACAAAGAAAAAGATTTATTTTCAACACACACGCACATATTATAACTAAAAAGCTGTAGAAACGTTACCTAAACGATATTTCGACAAAAGAAATGGCACGAAAACACATACGTAAACTGTCTTAGATAAAATGTGGAAGTAAGATAGCATATTCTCAATATCGGTGGTGAAAAAGGAATAGATATATGTTGCTTAGATACGGACTGATTGACGGGGCAGCCGTTAAAAAGAAGCTAGTCAAGTTTTAACTAGGTGCTGTTGAAGCCTTTTTTTTTTCGATTTGACTACGCTATTGGCCTTGCAAGGCTTTTACAGCTTCACTCGACTCCTAAGACGAGCGTAGAAGGTACTCAGCCGATTTTATTAAGGCAAATAGCTTAAGGGTGCACGGCACACCTGGGCTTGGCTGTTGCCTGTTACATGGAATTCGTGACCTGTCTGAGAACCGCTATCGAAGCGTCTATGACGTACCTATAGTTATAATATTATTGACACGCGGTCATGTTATGTCGATTACACTTTGAGACAATCCCGGTATTAATCTAGAATTAATATAGATGGACGAAATATACTCGCGTTTTCTCACGTGTATATATTGTCTACCAGCTTGTGTCCGCAGCTAATGTAAATTTAACGTATCTCTCGTACACAGTATTTTATATAGATGAAAGTTACCCTAGGTCTTTTTCTGGCTTACTTACAGTATGTGTATAATTTCACGGTGATTGGTTGAATAATTAAGAGGTGAAAGCGGTACGAAGAAACAAGGTGATAAACCACGCTGAAGCTATTACCGGTTTCAGTATGAATGGATTGGTTTGCCCGGGGTAGCACCACCCGACTCACAGAAACACCGACGTGAAGTAACAGTGTCTGCGTTGTTGCGTTTCGTTCAGTCATGAAAGCGCCGGAGGCCCACTTTCCATCTCCCCCTCACCCCTCTCTCCTCTTGCCCCAAATACTGTCTAGCAACGCACTTACGACTCCCCTGGTGTTGCTAGTGTCTATAGACGGCGGTGATCGCTAAACATCATGCGATATCCATTTTTATATATAATTCGTAGTAGTAGTTCATTCGTAGTTTCGTCCGCATTGAATTACAATATTTATATATTATCTATATATTAATACGTGAAGCAAAAAAAAAATGTACCCCTTTTTATCCTATTTGCCGTGATCGGCTGTTTATTTTATATAAAATGCATCAGAAGTAAATTTAATTTATTAAAATATGCACTACCCAGACTACTGCTTGTATTTTACACAACATATACACACATGTAAATAAAAAAAAGACAATTTGACAGCCGTCAATAATTACGAAGTTCAAAAGAGGTTGTGAAGGAGGTTGCTATGCTCGACTGTATGTATTTTTTTAACTCTTACGTTCCAATTACCATTTTTCATCCTACATTCAACAATGATATTATAAAATATAACTATTATTGTAATGTTTATTATTTTTTATGGTGAACTCACTTCAAATGCTGATTTAATAAAAAAAATGAGCCAAATAATACTTTGTATAATCAAATTAAGAATTTTGTTCATAAATCTTTGTATTGGATTCACCATTTGATTGTATTGTGGATCCATTACTTTTCCAAACCATGATACTGGGCATATCAATATTTCTCATAATGAACAGACTACATTTAATTCAATATCACCTAGAAATACCACCCACCCATGGTGTCGTGTAAAATTAATTGAAAATTGTGTCATGGGGTGCGATAAATTTCTTTATTTTCGTAAAGTTATGTTTGCTTAAAATTTGAGAGCTTTACCACGTGATTTTTGTTTATAATTAATTTCAATTTTCTTTTACACATAGATTTTTTTAAATGCTTATATAATTAAATATCATGGCAAATGGCAAATAACTGAGTAGCCATGATGAAAACCATTGATAATAGAAGTATACCCTTTGACAAAAGAAACCTAATAAAGTTCAAAAATAAATATGGTCGAATATCGACCACTGGGCGCCCACTAGTAAAGTTTAATAGCCATATGTGAAATATAACCTAAGGATATCTAATGACTAATCAGAGTAAAAGTACATTAATATTTTCTTGTAAGAAAACACTTAAGCTTGTCAATTTTCTTCAACCTAAATATCAACTCAGATCCACTAACATATGTATTTATATAATACAAGTTTCTGCTCGCGACATCGTCCGCGGAGAATAATTACTTTGGACTAATACTAACATGCAGCTGAAGTTCTTAAAAGAAAAAATACTCGATATTAAAATATTCTTCATTGGTGCTCCGTTCCTATTGGTCGTAGCTTATAGTATTCCTTGATAAATGAGCTATCTAACACTGAAATATTTTTTCTATTCGGACCAGTATTTCCTGACATTACCCCTACAACTCTCTTGAATATTAGTATACCTATGTATATAGTATAATATTTTAGCTAGTAGCTACATATTTTAATCTCTTTTTACGATCATTTTCCGGAAACAAATGTATGTTTAAACGTATAAAAATTATACATGAAACCTTTTTATTTACACTGATGACAAGGCAAGGTAATATTTAAACACGATAAAATAAGCCTGAAAACTGAATATCAATAAAACGACCATGATTCTGATGAAACTTGTTTACAAAGGGGCTTCACAGTGATTTATGTATATTTCATTTCGACCCTATAAATAATGTACAGATGAGAGTCGCCCGAAAAACCGACGACCTTCGGTGACCATAATTCACGACATTTAATCATAACTGGAGCAAGTTGGAACGAACAGAGTTTCAGCAAAAACAGTCGAGTTGTTGGTGAAATGTATGCACGTACTGTTTTCTAGGCAACCAGTTGTTATCTTGATATATATCATTGTTATCTTGATAATATATTGTTATCTTTACAGTATACACACCCGTTTCGCAATCTACAGAATAAACTTTCTATTAAAATAAAAAAGGGTCGCGAACCATTTACGAAAAATTGCGCATATAATGTTCTTATTCCTATTCCGATACTTTCAAAAGATTTGACGTAATTAAAACTCAAAAGAATTGCATTTTCACCACTACATATGACAAAACACAAGTCTTCTGACACGTTTGTCTGTCTGTTCACGATAAACTCTAAAAATACTGAACGGATTTTCGTGCGGCTTTCAGCAGTAGTGTGCAGTAGCAGCAGTAGTGCTGGATGAAAATCAACCAAGAGAACAAGGTCAAAACATTCGAAAAAAGATTGACATTTGTTATTCATATTCTGTAAAGGAAAGATTTTCTTATTTTCTTTGTCAGTAATAATAAATATAAATATAAAAAATAAATATGCGAATACCTTAGTTAATAATCGACGTAAAAAAGCAAAATGTAACAAGTAAGAAAGTAACCCAAAAAATTTATTTATAGGTCTCTAATCCAACATCTGTTTCCGCTGTCTTGTTAGTTTAAAAATCTCTTAACTATTGGATACATACTGTCTATTTCTAAATGAGACAAACCTAGAATTAAATGTACGGTAGTCTAAATCTGGTCGGAAAAACTCAACTTAATAATTCGATAAATCTTGTATATGGTGTTATAATTTTCATTTTACTCATAATACTATCTAAATACATACGTTATATACAAAAAAATATAGAGCTTACTTTCGTTGGTATAAGAAGTCGATGAACGTGAATAAAATATACAAATGGTACCTTCAAGGCGCATCGTCTATCCGGAAGGAAACATAGGCGGGAAATCCGCACATCTGACATAAAATGGACGTGGATATATTCACGTTGCGTTTCTCGGTTAGGTTATTTTGAGATGACGTCATGTCTTTATTTGGAAACCTGTATAAACAACCTTCCATTCCGAGAAGTGCCAATAATAACGTTTACTGAATTTTAAAAATAAAAATCCCTTGATTGAACTCTAAAATATATTTAGAATTAATTCATATAATCCTTGTAAGAGATGAAAATAATTTTATGTAATCCTTTTTAGATAGATATTTCAATCTTTCGTTAGAACTTTGTCCAATATTTATTATTGCAGCTTTTTTACAGTCAGTGTAGCTTCGCAAAAAGTACTTACTCCTTTGTAGACGAAATATACCCTACGCCATTTCCTAACGCCCTAACATTATTATAGTTAATTAAATTCAATAATTAGATAAAAAATAAATACTAAAATCAAATTAATACAACAACAGATATATAACAAATGAACAATGAAATATAAACATATAAACAAGAAACGATCTGGCGAAATAAAATATTGAATAAAAACATAAAGCATAAAACAGAAATATACAATAAAACACAACAGAAATTAGTAAGCAAATCAAATAATAAAATACAGAGCACAAAATCTAGAACTTAATAACATAATAATAAAAAAGCATAAATAAGAATTGAAAATAATAATAAACTTAAAAAAGATAATAAAAAAATTGTCGAAAAAGAAACGGATATTAAACAACAAAACCTAAAAGTAACCAATAACCTCATAAACAAAGACTTAGACTGCCATATCCGAGGGAAAATATTAAAAAAAACGCCCTATCAACATGTCGGCTGAGTAGTTAATGGGAAAGAGTAACAAACAAATTTACATGCGGATTTATAATACTAATAGGGTAGTTAAAACCATAGTGCATTAAAAAGTAGCAAGTACGAACATAGTAAATATTAAGTCAGAGCTCAGGTGGAGATAAAGCATACATCAATATAAAAGGCATGGCAAGCGGCGCTCGTAAATAATGTCCCTGTTTTACGAGCCACGTTATACCTTACAAAGTTTCGCCAATCGAACCGGCTTAGTTTTTTACGATAACCTCACAAAATCTCGAATCGTGAGTTCCATTTCAATCTTGAGGGCGTGATTACCAATTTCGTGAACACTTTTATAGGTTTTATCGAAAACAAATTTTGTAAAGAAACAAAATGGGTTTTATTTCCAATGAACTCATCAAAAGTTTTTTATTGATACGGTATTTGGAATCGATTCGTAAACAGTAATATGATTATTAGATATTCATTTCGATACCTTCTACCATTATTTACCCGTCAGAAGACAAAAAAGGCGCATACGTTTTTTTTTAATACTCTATAAGTATTTTAGCGTAGTTTTTGGCGGGATTTCAGACTATCATGTAGTGGATTTTATATTTTATTCATAATCTTGTGTTACTTGACTCTATATTGTGTAAAGTTGGTGGTGTTTTATGTAATATGGTTGGTTTATTGTGCATAAGTGAAGTGAATGGAAAATAATACCACGGAGCATGAAATTCTGAGGTGCCACAAAAACTCCCTGGAGGTTTCTAACAAGAGATCCACCATCATGTTAGAATATTGATTGACACGACGCTTGATATTGTAATGATCGTACGACGCTTGTAATATTATTGATTACTCGACAATGGCAGTAATAATCTGAAAGATTGATTGCCAAAAATAAGTTAAAAAAAAACAGTATTTTAGCATTTGGTCATATTCTCACGTAAAGTTGAAGCGATGCGGTTAAGCATCAGGATTCCATTGGTAACATAGACATGTTTTTGTAGGATTGATTATACCCGACTTATGCCCACATTTAAAATTGTTCGAATTCCATGGTAGGGCTCGTACCCATCTGTTTCGATAAGACGGCATACAGTCTCATTGTTTTCATTGTTCATAGCGGTAGACGTCATCCGTCATAACATGAGTGACTAAGATTAACGGTCATGTTAAACCTCTGCAAACCAATTATAAATCAAATCGACTCGCATGGTGCTGCATTGTCAAAAGTAGTTTTAACTACACTTAAAATCATAGTTTTACTATGAAAATTGTTACCACTTCGATCCATGCTAACCTAAAGATACAACACTCAAAATAATTCAAAATATAAAAACACGTAACATATATATATATATAAGTTACATATAGATGAAACAGACTGCATTTCAAAGCCAAAGTGTTGCATTTTCAAATGTCGTAATTTTCGTTTCGTTTTTAAATATTCTGGATCTAAGTGGCCAGCTTTAGAGACTTTTAGTGCGACGTACGTAAGACGTTCTATTAAGCGATCTGTGCCTGGATAAGTCGTGACTATCAACTCAATAGGTGATAAGCCTTTTATTGATGCTCTTTTGTTTGTTGCGTTTCAAGATCAACAAGAGAAATTTTCGTCTTCTATGTGGGTGTTATTGTTTTTCGATGTGTTTAGTATCTGGTACAATGTCATCATTAGTGTAAAAATGTTACTTTTATATTTTTGCGCAAATACAATCGAAGTCTAAAAATGCAGAGAGTTTTTCTAAATTGCTGACGGTTGCAGTCGTTTTGAAGTTACAAATGTACGGGATGCGGCTCTCAAGGACCTGTAAGTTTCATACTCTATTAAATTGTTTGGAGCAGTGTAGCCAAGTTGTCTGTCGTTTTTTTCGATATTATGTAATAAAATATAAATACTTTAACATTGTGTAACTTGTATTGGTTATTGTTACTAGCGCTTGCGACTTTATTCACGTGAGGGAGGTTTTAACAAAGAAGTAAGATGAATTCATTTTATTAGGCACTAGCTTTCGGCCGTAGTTCGATTGTGTTAATTTAGTAATTTTGTTTTCTATACCACGACGATAGCAAACAATCATGCGGGGCACGTGATGTTAAGCAGCCTATAGACGCTTGCACCATCAGAGGTGTCACATGCGCGTTGCCGATCCTTCAATATTTTATTCTCTTTCCCCACGAAGAATCCCATAGTGTAGTCCCCAGAAAAGTCTCCAAGTTTTATCCAACCTAACTTATTCTTTGAGTAAAACACTTTCTTTAAGGAAAATTATCTTCTGTCCAGTTTTGTACCCGTAAGATGATCAGTTGCCTACTTCAGACGTAAAACGTAACAAATAAACACATATTCGACATTAGTATGATGTTAATTAGGCTGTATTTATGTTTTGTCTTGTGGGCATGTTATATGTTAAATGCGCAGTTTGATGTAGAATTGTGAAGGAACTACGAAATTGTACGAAATATTGCCTGTGGACGGAATTCACTCATTACAGTTAAAGTTGTAGCGAACACATGCGACACATTGTCTAAACTTCTCCCGGAGCAATATTTGTTAACGGCTCCTAAAACTCTACATTGTCCTACTGTATACTAGCTCCCGCTTCATGAATTGTTTTAAATTTATTAACACATGTCTTTATACCTCTGATTTGGATTCATAAAATGTATATAGAATCACAATAAGATCTACAAGAAGAAATCAGTCTAAAATAGGTGGAACACTTTTATGCAAAAAAATTGCACACAATTTCTTTAGCAATAGAGTAGTGCTAAGCAGTAACCAATTACCGTATGAAATAGTAGAATAGTATCTGCTAATTTAGTACAATTAAAAACCGATTCGAAAACTGGCTATGAACAAATAAATTTAAAAAAATAAACATCTATAGTGTCGAAAGTTCAAAAACTTTTGACACTATGTGTGACCTAGATATATCAGCAATTATGCTGCTTATCATGAATAGTATAAACCTATTTAATATACATTATATAAATTTTAAAATAATTATTAACGAATAGACAATGTGTACTGAGGTATTGAAAGGGCGCTGGACAGGGCCTCTGATTGGGGAGAGGCGAATCTTGTCCAATTCCATCCTTCTAAGACGCAAGTATGTGCATTTTCTACGAAAAAAACCCCATTCATCATAGCACCTAAGTTCCCGAACACTTCCCTTAACATTTGTAATACTATCGGGATCCTTGGCGTCAACATATCTAGCGATGTACAATTCCGGAGATATTGGGAAAGGAAGGCCAAGTTGGCATCTAAAAAACTTGGTATTCTCAACCGGTCCAAGCAGTACTTCACACCAAGACAAGGACTTTTGCTTTACAAAGCGCAGGTACGTCCTCATATGGAGTACTGCTCACACATCTGGGCTGGTGCTTTTGATTCCGTGCAAAGGCGAGCTATTCGTATTGTTGACGACATACATAGAGACATTGGCTGTATATGTATGCTCTACCGCATGTATAATGGAGAGTGCTCTGAGGAACTCTTTAATATGGTGCCCTCTTCACCTTTTCAAACTCGCACCTCCCGTCGCTGGTTGGCTGCTCATCCACACACCTTAAAAGCTAGCAAAATCGCGGCTATCGTGAGGTTCTCTCGAACCTTCCTTATGCGTACGCTAGCGTTGAGGAACGGGTTGCCCAACACGGTTTTTCCTCAGGGCTATGATATGGGGCACTTCAAGAAGGGACTGAAACGCGCTCTTCAAGGTCGGCAACACAACAGCGACGTCCTTAGTGTTGCAGTTGTTCATAGGCGACAGTAACCACTTACCATCAGGTGGGCCGTCAACCTGTTTGCTGCTTTTTGGCATAAAAAAAGACAAATATTAATATTTAAAAATATATATCTCGTCGGTTTAAAATCGCTGTCATATATATAATTCTAAGTCGATAAAAGCTCATTAACATATATATTTTTATACCAACCCGCGCTGGCTTTGTATAGGACGTAGTGACGAAGAAAACCAGAACAAATTTTCGTTTTGCAACACGATCTTTTCTTTAACTTTGTTTTTGGCAATAATTCTTGCAGATTATTACTGCCATTGTCACGTTGTCAATAATATCACAAGCGTCTTGCGATCATTCCAATATTAAACGGCGTGTGAATCAATATTCTAACAAGATGGTGGATCGCTTGTTAGAACCTTCCAGGGAGTCTTTGTGGCATCTCAGAATTTCATGCTCTGTGGTATTATTTTATATTCACTTCATTTGTACACAATAAACCAACTATATTACGTAAAATACCACCCAAATTTACAAAATATAGAGTCAAATAACACATG
Organism: Antheraea mylitta; assembly: GCA_014332785.1. Taxonomy (NCBI): domain Eukaryota; kingdom Metazoa; phylum Arthropoda; class Insecta; order Lepidoptera; family Saturniidae; genus Antheraea; species Antheraea mylitta. The sequence goes on along the minus strand of JACEII010000049.1, from coordinate 1,095,490 downwards.
ATTATGAATAAAAAATAAAATCCACTACATGACAGACTAAAATCCCGCCAAAAACTTTTTTCTTTTTTTCGAAATGTCTACGCTATTGACCCAGCAAGGTCTTAACAGCTTCACCGGACTACTAAGGCGAGCGCTTAAGGCACTCAGCCGATTTTATTTTGGCAACCAGCTCAAGGGTGCATGGCACACCTCGGCTTGGCTGTTACCTGTTGCATGCAAAATCGCGACCTATCTTAGCTAACCTAGCTAATTATTCATATGTGTATGAGTTGTTGAAACGTATATGTGTACCAAGCATACACGCCTCAACAACTCCTCCATATATTTATTATCGGAAAATTGAGAGTTTTTCAGTTCGATAAGGGAAAAAAGTAAACGCTTCCACTTTCATGTGTAAGCGTGTAGGCGTGCACGTGTGTGGGGGTGATTGTGTAGTTTTGTAGCGCCAAAAACTCCAAACACGATCTTGTAATGAAATAAAATACCAATGGAACAAATGAACATCGTTCTGTCAATATTTTTGTCTCCTTAATGTTTTCTGTCTTACTCACTTATTTTTTTAGTACGTTGAAGCTGTGTATTAGAGCTGTCTTTCTAAACGCAGAGATACACAGTTAACGATTAAATTTATTAATAAAATGGGTCTCGGATAATACTCGCTTGTAACTCACCTTGTAAATAGATAATAAGCAATTGGGTCTCCAATAATGACCTGTGTCAATACTGTTTATTAAAATTCCTTTCTTTTATTGCGATACGTGTATGTATATGGACGTGTTTGAAATATATAATCTTAGTGGCGTTGGCATTTACGCCCTTAATGTATCACTGCGAAGGCCTATCATATTTCAAACATGTTCTTTCATACAAACCTTGTCCTGACATTTAGAAACAATAAGTAATCATCAGCCAAATAGGTTTTCTAACTGATTCATACACAAACATACACTCTTTGTTCACGCTTAAAATCACAACGGAAATACCTGGAGCGTGACATCTACGCAAATTAGCCAATAAGAACAAACCGGAAATGTTTGTTAATGATATTTATTGTAAACCGAGAATTTAAACATAATTTTTATGTCGCTAAGTAGTGGTAGTGGTAGAGCCACGCTGAAGCTATTACTGGTTTCAGCATGAATGGGTTGCTTGACCGGGGTAGTACCACTCTCTCACAGAAAATCGACGTGAAGTAACAGTGCTTGCATTGTCGCGTTTCGTTCGGTCAGTGACATCGCCGGAGTTCCACCTTTCCTCACCTTCCATCAAGTGACCCACCTGTTCGTTTGCCTCCTATGATTTGAAAAAAACCGACATATGTAGCCTTATAGAGTGCAAACGCTCCGCAATCTATATTCTTTGTGTTTCCCATATATCAAAATAATTTGTAAATGAATAATATTCCTGTAAATAATTTGTCATGCGAAATATTATGTTAACAAAAATATTCTATACTCATGTCTATACACCGGAAGTTACAAGAATCACAAAAATTGGACGTGGGTGATAGTAAAATCATACAATCTCCGTAAGTGAAGGGTCTGATCTAATCTGCATACGGCTTTCCGCTACTTCAGTCAAGTATACACTCATAAATATTACATAGTTCAACTCGACACCGCCCCTAAGTAGCCTTAGTCCGACAAATCGACGGTTCCAGGAAACTTCGCCCAACAGAAAGTTTCATAAAGTTTATCCATTTTGTAGTTAAAGCTTGTGCGATTCCTACTCTCTAGGTTATTGTAAAATGCAACAATGTGTATGTATTTGTAAAAATTGCATAAAAACTAACAATCACTTGCGAATATATTTGTTCATATTCTAATTACAATACGTAGTAGTAAAATTTTATTAACATACAAAAAATATATGGAAAAAAATTGAGCCACCACGGGACGCCTAGAAGATGTGAAACATCAATGTTATGTACGAACACGTTGCCACTAAGCAATTATTTGCTATATCTACATTTACTGAAGTTAAGATTTAATATTTGGTATGTACTATAAACTTCAGACCATCGATATATAACTTCACTCGTTAATGGAATCGGAGGCTCCTAAATTTCGTGACGTCACATTTTCAAATCGACATGTTAAAACACTAACTTTACACTTAATAGTGTAAATACGTTTGTCGAAAGTTTTTCAAACTCTGTGAATTCAGTTCGCATTTATATTAATTGCATCCCCTACTGTGGTTTCAGTACTAGTTGGTAGTTCGTACACCTGTATATTAATATTGAATGTTTCATGTGTTATTGTCGTCATTGTTTATTGGGACAAGTGCGTTTATACATTTCTTTATTTTTAACAAATAGCGTTTAATCATGTTGTTTTTTTTATATTACAGGGTACAAACAAACAGGTGGGTCATCAGAGAGTAAATGAAAAGTCTTAAAGGCTCGTAACTTGTAATGGTTTGGAAACACCGCTGGGAGTCGATTCCATAATGTCGAAGTACGAAGCAGAAATGACCTTGAGAACCTGACCATAAAGGACATCCATTAATCGAGGTGGTGTGAACAAAATTTTAGTTTCAGGCGGTCTGTACGATAGTGGAATACTCCGGCAGGAATAACTCCAAACAACTCCTCTGAACACTCTCCGTGGTAGATGCGACAAAAGATGCAAAGAAACGCTATGTCCCGACGCAGTTATAATGAATCGAGCTAATCGATGGTGTCATTTTTTTTATATCATAGGAGGCGAACGAACAGATGGGTCACCTGATGTTAAGTGATCACCACCGTCCATTGACACTTTCAACACCAGAAGAGTCGCAAGTGCGTTGCCAGCATGTGTTTGGGGGGGGGGGGGCGAGCGGAAGGGACGACGGAAGGGGAGGGTGGGTGTTCCTGCGGCGCTCTCACTGACCGAACGAAACGCAACAATGCAAACACTGTTACTTCACGTCGGTTTTCTGTGAGAGGGTGGTACTACGCCGGTCGAGCCGACCCATTCATGCAGAAGCTAGTAATAGCTTCAGCTTGGCTCTTCCACATACTAAACAACGTGAATGCAAAATTTGATGATGATCGGTAGTTTGTTAAGGTTTGACAGTGTAACGAGCAAACAAACAAACCTTCATTCGCTGTTATAATATTATTTAAGGTAACATTCCTTTATTGATAATTAGATTAATTACTCTTAAGAAATTCAAAGGCTATTGAGATAAATATTCAGGATAAATTACTTCGGAAAGAATATGTCGAAAATAAGTATTCATAATACATCTAATATCTTAAGTTATTGTTCCATACAAATAACTCTTAAATATACGGGAATATCAACAATATTAGTTAATAGAGAAAACTTCAAGTCTAAAAGCGGGCAGCACCTATTTACAACTGTCAAGTGAGTCAATCATACTGACATCAACAGAACATTGCCCCCGGGCTAAATAACATCGATCTCATTGAAAATTCTCCCTTTATTAATTATAATGTCGAGGGATTGTGAACCTGAAGTCACTTTCCTGTGGAGTTTTAACTCCTAATTAAATATAATTCCTCCTTAATTACGATCTCTTTGAATAGAAATCATTATGAATGTTCGTATTGAAAATTTTGCGTTTTATAGTATATTTAATTTAATATATTTTTTTCTTGTCGCTTGGTATACTTCATTTAAAATACACTAAAATCAATTACAACATTATATACAGCATTTGAATTATGTCAATTGGTTGTATGTTAGTTTACAATGCACTACATTGTAACAAGGTAAAAAAAAATGTAATTTTAACTTGTTCAATTTACGTTAACGTTAACATAATGGTTATTTTTGTTAAAAAAATTGTTGCAGGTGACTTGGAATAACTAATAAAATACATTTCAATAATTTTTAGAAATTTATGTCTATCTGAATGTATATCTATCTTGTTTGAATACGTAACTCGCAACACGAAAGTGCTGCGTTCAAGATAAAACCTTACAAAGAAAGTTATAAAGTGTATCTTCAAGTAACATTGAATCTTGGTTTCATTAAAATCGGTTCACTCTATCAAAAGTTATTGTAATTTTAATGATGACGCGACTTAAGTACGTGGGAAAAGTAGATAAGTAAACGATACATTCAGGTGATTTTATTAATCACTGTTCTTTAAACAATAGGTTCCACGCGGACGGAGTCACGGGCACAGATAGTTTATAATACTTCGAAATGTATGAAGTATTTACAAATACATCCACTACAAATCCTTTAGCCCAATAAACATATTTCAGTTTATATCGAAATAAATTTAATATCGTGAATTCAGAAACACACGATATTAATTGCAATTTTAAGCAAATAGATTGGGGGAACTTTTTCATTTACACGATATGTAATCCGAACTGAACTGAACCTTGTTTCGATTATTTGTACGGGTGTAAACAGAGTTCGCAATAACCATCGAATATTTGATAGGCTTGTAACATATTAATTCACAGTACGTTATTGGGTTTAATGATACCTAGAAGTATGGTAGACTCATAAAGGTATGACATAACCCGAGCTTTTAAAACTAGCAACTATTAAAACTTTGTGATGTGCAATAGTCGGAGAATAAACCTGATTGTTGCCGTGGCGACGTTAACCCGATTAGGCTTCCCACGGCAACGGCTCAAGCCTAGGTTCGATCCCTCAGTAGGGAGCCCTTGAGTGCGTTACTTGCGCGATACGGTGACACACAAATATACATCACCGCTACAACAATACACGATCACCCCCACACACATGCACGCCTACACGCTTACACATGAAAGTGGAAGGGTTTACTTTTTTTTCCTTATCGAACTGAAAAACTCTCAATTTTCCGATAATAAATATATGGAGGAGTTGTTGAGGCGTGTATGCTTGGTACACATATGCGTTTCAACAACTCATACATATATGAATAGTTAGCTAGGTTAGCTAAGATAGGTCGCGATTTTGCATGCAACAGGCAACAGCCAAGACGAGGTGTGCCGTGCACCCTTGAGCTGGTTGCCAAAATAAAATCGGCTGAGTGCCTTAAGCGCTCGCCTTAGTAGTCCGGAGAAGCTGTTAAGACTTTGATAGGTCAATAGCGTAGTCATATCGAAAAACAAAAAAAAATTGGCGTGGCGACGCAAAAACGAACTTTGCACTATTAAGGAAATATTCAAAAACATTTGCAACCCTATCTGTATAAGCATAAGATTTAAACTGCTTTGTAGACTATTCATTCTACTAGTGTTAAGCTGCCTGCGCCGAGAACGTAGTGCCCTTTGATAAATGCCGTCAAAAACACCGCGTCTACGCCTAATTGAATTTTTGTATTTTGCTTTTAATAAACATGAATATTTATGTAATAAAATGAATAGTCATTATTTTATGGAAAAAATTGTAATACTTTATCTTTTCATTATGCAATAGCTAATTCCTGTCCTAATCTGTTCTTTTATGCATTTAACTTATACAAAACAAGTTCGATGTTTCACATCTGCCAGGCGTCCCGTGACGCCTCATTTTTTTAAATAGCTTATTTTATTTTAATAAATGCATTCTGTGTCTTTGTATTTGGTTTTTATTAAATATACTAGCGACCCGCCCGAGCTTCGAACGGGTGCATTGTAGATACCTATCCATTTTAATGAAATACTGTTAAAGGCAGTTTTGATATACATGACATATACAACGTATGTAATTAATTTAATTGGTTAAGAAATAATACTGTATTTTATAAAATAGCTTGGTAAATAACACATCATTATTTTTGTAAAAAGATAAAAATGGTTACTGTTGGTTATTATCCTTTAGATATATACCATCGCAGACTTCTTAGCGATCTTTTTAAGATATACAATTGTGTAGTACATTAATTTGATTTATCTCGTAAGGTTAGCCAGTGTTTGTGATTTAAGCGCACAAAAGTATGTATCTTACATTAGAAATATTTGATATTTTCAACTTTTTTATATATAAGCTTTGTTTATCTATTTTGTAATCGTGAAGTGTTCAAACAACGAAAACTATTTCTTTCTAATTTACTTTTTTTATAGTATTGCAATCTGATACAATGATACGAAAATGATTAGATATTCTTTCTTCGTATCGTGACTTCGAACGTGCGTAACGTGAAATTCTCTCTTTTTAAGACGTATTGGTTATTCCATGATGCTTGTTTGATTAAAATAAAACATAATTAATTTAGTACTAATAGTAGTTTTTTTGATTAAAAATAACGATATCGTGCCGCCATTTAAATATTGACAGAAAAGCACGAGGGTGGGGACTGTTGTAAAAGAACTGATTTGAGGGCGAGGCATTCTAGTGTGGACGCTCGAGGAGATCGGGTCGTTACTCTGATTTACTTGTTGCATTGTATCCACAATCCCATTATAACTAACTAGCCTCTACCCGCGACTTCGTTTGCGTGGAATAGAAACACTACACTAACGCGCAGCAGTTCTCAAAAGAAAAAAAAACCCGATTTTGAAACATTTTTCATCTGTGCTCCACTCCTATCGGTCTTAGCGTGATGATATACCTATAACCATTCTCGATCAATGAGCTACATAGCACTGAAAGAATTTTCAAATTGGACCAGTGGTTCCTGAGATTACCCCCCACAACATCACCACATCACAAACTCACAAACTTTACCTCTTTATAATATTAGTATATATTGCCGCTCGACTGGATTTAAATCCTACATCGCTATGGAATCAGAACTACGCAACGAGTTTTCCGCTCGCCCTGACCTTTCACCGACATATATATTTTTTTATAAATTCTCTTTAATTCAACACAGCACATCAAAAGGAATAAATACTGAGAAACGTAGGCGATTCCTTTTTTAACCTTGAACACGTACAATTTATAGCATATATGTAAATGGATCGACAATTCTAGTTCACATAATACGTATTTCATCGACAATATGTGTATTGTATTTTACTCCGTATGTTGATATATATGTAAATACGAAGTCAACAATAGATTGGTTCGAAGCTTATCGAGGCAGCGGCTCGGCTTGAGCGGCTGACAAAACATTGGCCTCGGTTGATTAGACAACATTCGAACCGGGTCTTGATTTAATCAACTCTTCTATTATACAGCAATATAATAAGGTTTCGTAAACAATATAATAAACATTTTAGAAGTACTCTACATAATTTTAAGACGTATATGTAATACTTTCAAAATCATTCGTGTGGGAAAAATTTCCATTAAACAAAAATGTATTGTAATTTTAAGTATCTTTATCTGTAACATTTTATATATACTTTTGCAATATACCAATAGAAATACTCAATAATTAAGCAATTGATTCACATGACTAAACCGATAAATAATCTTTAAGACTCAAATAGAAATAGGTCGGATATGTGGTCCGTCTGCAACACGGGTAATGGACGAAGAAGATATCGCTATGGACCGGCGCTATACCCATAAGCGCTATAGAGGTTGACCTCATACGAGTAGGCAAGATGAGATAGTCATGACTGGATTGACAAAGCCGAAAATAAGGAATAACGAAAATCCCTGGAGGAAGCCTTTACCCGAGAAGGGGTTCTGGAAATATAAAGTAAAAAAAAACTACATACAAGTATTTACACCTTAAAATTAGAAATCTAAGTAGGTTATGTTTAAGATAAGAATTTCAACTATGTAAAAATAAATATGTTATTTTTTTTCCACGAAATAGAGGGTATTTTATTGTTTATAATTAATTAATTCATAGAAATATATAAAAAAATATTTAATAAATGATGAGACTTTTTGATGAGATTATTATTTAATGGATTTTCAAAGAATTACGTTAATTTGTGTAAGAATTTTGTTGGAATATATCAAAATACTTCTTCTTCACTACTTCTTCCACTTATTTATTTTTTTTATTGCCATTTAAACTTAAGTACAATTTTTCAAGTCTGTAACATCATTAGAAGGTTAGGCAAAAATGAACAGCAAAACTTTTTTCGAACAGCAATACCCAAAAGCGATTTAATAAAAAATGTGGCGAAATAAGACCTTATTTTTTACTATATCTTAACTGAAACTCATATTCGTAACTAATTAATAATCTATATTTACATTTTACGTGTTCGTTTCTGTTATTTATTTACACTTCAGAAGATAAATTATAGAATCACACGCCCCGTATACATACATGCATATATTATACGCGCTCTCACATAAAACAGACGTTGGCAGATTTAGATCGCAGCCTGTCACATATGTTTTTTAAATCGACATTCTGGGTATTCTTTGACTCTTCGCTTTGATTTATTCCTGACACGAAACCGAGTAAACTATTGATGTGGTTTTTGCTGTACTCTGTTTATGTTTCGAGATTCTCATAAACAAATTATAACTGAGATTATTTCGTGATTTCAAACTCGTAAAATGATTAACTAAATAAACTAAAAATTGAAAAAAAAAAAATTCTCTAAAAATACATCAGAATGTCCTTGAACATTTTTTTATATTATAGGTGGCATACGAACATACGGATCACCTGGATGGTAAGTGATCATAGTCATCCATACACACTAGCAACACCAGGGAAGCCGCAAGTGCGTTGCCAGACTGTGTTTGGGGTAGGGGAAGGGTGATGCGCGAGAGGGAGGTGGAAGTAGCTAGTTTTCTCCGGCGCTTTCACGAACCGAACAAAACGCAACGATGCAAGCATTATTACTTCACATCGGTTTTCTATGAAAGTGTGGTACTATCCCAGACGAGCCGACCCATTGATGCTGAAATCAGTAATAGCTTCAGCGTGCCTCTACCTAAGTTCAGGATTGACATAATATTTCCTAGTTGATTTTGAGATGATCTCAGTGTACTTTCGACATCTAATAACTCATAAAACAGGCGACAGCTCAAGCCGAGGTGTGCAGTGCACTCTGCTTAAATACAATCAATCGTAATCTAATTTAGATTTACGTTCAAAAGGAAATACAGTGTCTGTGACCTTACAAGTTTTTATTGTTTATTCATATTAAGATAAATTAAGACACATCATACAAAGCAAAATGCTCGGATGTTATACACAACGACGTGTAAGCGGTTAGCAAGAACTTTAATAACCTACGCCCATTGTTTCGGACCTCGACCCATAAATGGAAAACAAAGGTTACACGAACCCATTTCGGATGTAATGGTATGAGGAAACAATGACTGACTCCTTTTTCTGTAGGTATACAGGGCGAACTGTGTAGTAACAATCTATCGAATGTCTCCTGTCAAATAGATAGGGGATAATTAAATAAGCAGATAATATTACAGTACAATCCTAATAATATATACCGATGTGAGTCTGTTTGTTTCGTTTTCACGCCTTAAAAAATCAACTGATCGATATGAAATATTGCATAAACCAGATTAAAATATAAGGTAATAATCTTTTTTTTCTCGATATGACCACGCTATTGACCTAGCAACCTCTTAACAGCTTCACCGGACTACTAGACGAGCGCTTAAGGCACTCAACCGATCTTATTTGACAACTAGTTCAAAGGTGCATAGCACACCTCGGTTTGGGCGACCTATATGAGCTAACCTAAGCTAACTATGAATATATGAGTTGTTGAAACATATATATGTACCAAGCATACATCATACATAATTTTCGAAACTATTTCAGTTCGATAAGGGGAAAAAAAAAAAATCTTCCACTTTCATGTCTAAGTGTGTATGCGTTCATGTGTGTGGAGGTGATATGTGTAATGTTGTCGCAGTGATTTAAGATTTTGTGTCACTGTATCGCGCGGGCAGAGCACTCAAAGGCTCCACACCGAGGGAACGAACTAACGCTTAAGCCGCTGCCGAGGAAGCCTAATCTGTTTAGGTTATAATCATATCAAATCAAAATACCCTTCATTCAATTTAGGCCCTAAAAAGGTGCTTATGAACGTTAAAGCTACCACCGGGTCGGAAAACAACTCAGTCATCGAGAAGAACCGGCAAGAAATTCAATCTGGTTTATCTTTCCCTATTATATATTTTTACAAAACATAAATAGTTACATTCATTATTTGTGGATGCACAGAAAGGGGCGTCATTGCTAGATGTCACAATCATTCACATATTGATCCACACTATTAAAAAGATATTAAAACCCATAAAAACATATAAATCCTAACATTATTACATAAAAAAATGTTTTTGGATTTAGCTAGACTAAAACGGAATGAAAAAATTGTTACTGTTTCTAGTATTTCATAGCTAATTTAATAGTAACAATGAACAATCAAATGAACAAAAGAATACTAGAAAGAATAGAGCCAAAAGAAGAACTACAGAAATAAAACAGCAACTAATAAAAGCAAGAAATCGGCTAAAGAAACAACATAGAAATAGGCAATTTATCACTAGAAACTATAAAACAAAGTCTTCTGCCACGTCTACCTGTTGGTCTGTTCACGATAAATTCAAATCTATTGAACAGATTTTCACGCAGTTTTCACCAGAAGATAAAGTGATTCATGAGGAAGATTGAGACATATACTATGTCAAGTTTTTTATCATCAGGACTGGACAACTTCCACTAATCTCGCTAGTAAAGTATAGATGAAAATAACCCCAGAAGAAAGAACAATAATAAACAAACATATATCGTAAAATGAAACATATTAAAAAGTACAAAAATTAAAACAAAAATGAAAATTGCCCTCTAACTAAAGTCTCGAATTATCCGTGTCTGAGGGCAAGACGCAACGGCTGCAAAATACAGCTGCAATAAAAAAAATATATACACACTGTCAAAGGTACAGAAATGGACATAGAGTAAATTAGGCTTCTCGAAGTGTAGGTTAGATCAACATAGGCAAAGCAGCGAAAGAAACCTAGAAAAATATATCTTAATTGTGATAATAACAGTATTATTATATCTCAAATGCATAGCATAAAATTATTAATAAATTTTGCAACAAAAACAGGTTAGGATCAAATGTGTATTTGAAAAATTTTTTCGTTTTTTTTCCATCTGGTTACGCTATTGACCTAGCAAGGTCTTAACAGCTTCACCGGACTGTGGTTTGAAAAATGTACTGAAGAGTAAATAGATGTGAATATGCAGTCTTAAAGTTAAACATATATTCTGTACATCATACCGGTTCGAAAAATAATCATCGAAAAGAATTTTGCAAAAAAATCTATAATATATATTTTTTATTGCTAGGACAAGTTTAATTCTATGTAGCGTAGTAAAAATATGATATTTATTTATTGGACTAAAAACTACGAAGTAATCGAAAAATAGTTATAGCATAAATAATAACCCTTATTCGATACATTAAAGTTACAAAGGTATGCTGATACAAAAAACACAACAAGTTACAAAGATATTTTATATTTTCCTTTTTTTTTAAGAAGTGTTAACAATTTCTGAATAAAAATAAAATAATGTATGATTTATTCATATTCCCAATAAAATATTCCATTGTACCATAAAATTAAAAAGAAGTGATCAAGTTTTTTAAAGTTCGACTACAAATTTTTGATAAATCGTGTATTATTTTCGCTCGGCTATGGACGCAAGTTGCAACTTTCATTAAACAACTATACACACACAGTACGTTGTACAAACGAACAAAATTACAACTTCAAAGCGATATCGTATTTGCTTTTACATATTTGTTGATATTTGTATATTTCAGCGAAAGCTTTGTAGCTTTTTAATGACTGTGTGCGTATGTTTGTATTTCTGTCCGTATTTATAAAGTAGATATTTATTATTGAAATATATGTGTGTGAGGAGAAATACCATGTATACGAATAGGAGAAATTTGATGAGTCGCTCATCGATTTTAAATGACATTTGATAATACATCTGTGCAAAACTTTGAAAATTCGCTTTAAGAATGCCCCAGGTTTAGCACGAAAAGACTGTGCTGTGTTATGTGCCCCATAACGCTTTGTGATAATTTTCATATATGTCCATTCGATCTTTTGTGCTTGATGGAGAAAGAGTCTGCTATAAAAACGTTCGATAATTTTGTCAAGCATGGGATTGCTAATCTTAAAACAATTAAAGGACTTTAAAATTACCCCGGCTCGCTGACTTGTATTTAAATAATTTTGCAATAACCACTACTCTCTGACATGTATCTAAATCATTTTGAAATAACCACTACTCTCTGACTTGTATCTAAATCATTTTGAAATAATAACTACTCTCTGAATTGTATCTAAATCATTTTGAAATAACCACTACTCTCTGACTTGTTCTAAATCAATTTGAAATAACCACTACTCTCTGACTTGTATCTAAATAATTTGAAATAACCATTACTCTTTGACTTGTATCTAAAACGTGACTGACGAATTTTGGTGACTTTTATATTACGCTCATGCAACAAGGCAAGGGCGTGAATAGTAAGTCATACCAATTTCAAATTAACTCTGAAAAACTAACAATATTGAATACAAAAGATGATAAAAGACATTAAATGGCGATGTGGTCTAAAATAGGTAAACACATCAAACCTAGAGAAGACTAGCTTTCAAGTGTAGCGGAACACACCAACATGTGTTTGGAGCTACATTTGCAACTCGAGAGTGGTAGCTAACCAAGCGGGCTTGGAAAGAACCATACCACTATACTATGGCTTCATCACGATATTTCTCTTCACCGGAAGCCCCGACTCAGTTACAATTTTAAATTGTGTGTGTAGTAGTTGTATACTTTAGTAGCTAGTTGATACCCGCGACTTTGTTTACGTCATTTATATTCTAAATATCATATGTAAAGAAAAAAAAAAAAAAAACCACACCGCTTGCTCCCATTGTCCGCGGCAAGAAATTATCGAAATGGTAGTGTTAATAAAACGATATTGTGTCGTTACATTTCAAAGTGTCCTACATCCAATTTTAGCCTTTGCTAATTTTTTTTTTTTTGTAGCACGGCAAAGTGACTTCACTATGCCTGATGGTAAGCACCGTACAATCCAAAAATAATAGCGACCACCGATTAACACACTGTCCATCGCCGGTCGCAACTATCATGCCGGCTTGTAATAAGCTGGATATGCACAGGCTGATCCCGAAACGCGACCCATAGAAGCGAATCACTATTACGGGCCTTTTCGCCATATGCATGGTGGTTGCGACCCAGTCGGGCTGTAAAACCCTACCACCCCGCTATCGCCATTGCCTCGTTCGTTATTCAGCAGGGTGCACCACGTGCAGGTGAGGTTGGCTTGGGTGTCTCAAGTCTTATTATGTTATTCGACACCCCTTACATATTTTTTTAATTCTTTCTTTTTACATTTATCTTTTCTTTTTATTTTGTAAGTCTGAGTCTATTTACATTGCCACTCGGTATTTTAAAAAATTGAATGTCTTCTTAGGGTTGCCTGCAAGAGATCGCTCTAAGCGATAAGGCCGTCTAGTGTGTGCAATAAAGAGTTTATTATTATTATTATTATGTTAATATCTTCAAATTTTGTACATGTAAATTATAAAATTCATAAAAAAAAATATGGACGGCAAAATTTGAATTTTGTTCTCGATGTATTAAAACTGAAAATCTTAAATTAAACATGTTATATAAACGATTACAATTTAATTTAGCTTATTTTGAAATGTAGCAACACATATATCTATTGTCGTTCATTTTATCAAGAATTTTATGGTATTTTTAAGTATACATTATATTATATAACAAACTAGCCTCTGCCCGCGACTTCGTTCGCGTGGAATATTGTAGATACACTAACACGCAGCAGTTTTGGAAAGGAAAAAACATCCCGACTCTGAAACATTTTTCGCTCTTATTGATCTTAGCGTAATGATATATTCAAATCGGACTAGTAGTTCCTGAGATTACCCCCTACAACGTCACAACATCACAACATCACAACGCCACAAACTCACAAACTTTACCTCTTTATAATATTAGTATAGATAAGTAAGCTGTAATAGGTATATTATGTGTTAGCTTGTGCTTGCGGTTTCGCTTGTTTTAAGATAGATTTGATCAAGAGAAGGAAAAAATCATTTTTTTTTCTGGAGTAAAGATATCCTGTTTTTATCTACGCTCCTTTGTATACAAAATCTCCTGACGATCTATTGGGTCCTTAAAACGTGAACTCTTAATATACATACTCATTTTCACATTTACTAATATTATAGAAAGGATATCATTCGAGATTACATTTAACTTTCATAACAAATTCACTATTACTTGCACTTAAATTACAACGAAACATATAAAAACTAAATCATTTACAGATAAAACTGTATTACCAATATTAGTTGATCTCTAAATAACACGAACTATAACACGGTCTGAAGACCTTAAGTAATTTGTCGATATGTATACGAAAACTAAGTTAGTCGACAACAAGACGCAATATTGGATATAGAACAACCTTTGAAGGTTTAGTCACGCGAGTAATAACCGTCAATTGAAATGATTCCATTATATATTATACGAGGTTATGTACAAACTCATGTACAAGCGAATATAATTTGATAAAGCGTTGTTCGTGATACAAAGCATGTTTTGATTTAGTAATAATATGTTATGTACGCATTACTATAAGTGTGTTGTAATTGTATTCGGTGAAAATATGCTTAATTATATTGGAGTTGGTAATAATATACAAGATAATTCTTTTCGCAATTAAGAATTAGTTTTATACTAGACACATTTCTTCATCACCGAATTCTTTTTATTTACTACTAGCTGACCCGTGCAACTTCATCTGTACCAAATCGATTATTACCGGTTTCAATTATATTTGTAAACACGAAAAATATTAAGAAACCCGATTGCAACGACATCTACCGTTTCCAATTATGAATCCAAACTATCTAGAAACTGAAACTTATACCCAGTTGGTATTTGAGAAATATTTTATAAAATAAACCTAAAACCCGGTAGATACTAGGTACAGTTTCGTTTACACTTATTTTTCAACTTTGTCGACATTTCATATGTCGTTGATAATTACGCATACTAACGTCATGTAGCCGTAGTACAGTTGTAATGTGCTGGAGTTTATACTGATCGACGATTTGCTACGAATAATTTTGGTTAGATGTCTACTTATTTATATATATTCTATTTCTTTCAATAATACCTTCTCTATATTTTTCTAAACATATAACGTATAGTGCTTAAACAGGGTGATAAATTTTAATATCTTAGCATTTTAATGCAATATCGCACAACCTAACTTAGGCAAACGTCAGCGGAGTGTAACATTTATTTACATTAATCAACCTATCTCCTTAATCAATACAGATCCCATTATAATAATATTATAAGTGTATTTTAACCTATATTATTAAATAAAAATAATTAAAAGTAATTGTTAAAATTTCCAAAACGTTGTTTTGAAATATTTGCGAATTTGAATTCGAAGCGTATAAATTAACGAACGGACATCATAGAATATAGTAACTGTGAGTTTGCATTCATACCCGCTAGAATTGCAATCTAGTGGAATTTTGAGTTGCACTTTTTTGAGTGTGCGTTTCTTGTAAAATGCCCTAGTTGGTCTATACGAGTGTAAAATGCGTTGGTATTAATTGCGAAGTGAATATTTTGTACCACATGAGTTTTGGATTTTAATATGTAAGTTGAGAATTTGACTTGTACGATCGTAAAGTCGTTAAATAAGGTCTAAATTACAATTTCAAAAATAAATGACAGTCAACAATTAATCCAGGTTAAATACGTATTTGGAGTTTTTGGCGGGATTTTAGTCTGATATGTACTGAATTTTATATTTTATTCATAATTTTGTGTTATTTTGTGTTATTCTGTAAATTTGGTGGTGTTTTACGTAAAATAGTTAGTTTATTGTGCATGAGTGAAGTGAATGGAAAATAATACCACAAAACATGAAATTTTGAGATGCCACAAAAACTCCCTGGAAGGTCTAATAAGGGATCCACCATCTTGTTAGAATATTGATTCACACGATGCTTAATATTGAAATGATCGCACGACGCTTGTAATATTATTGACTACATGATAATAGCAGTAATAACCTGATAGATTGATTGCCAAAAATAAAGTAAAAAAAAAACGTATTTCCGATGTTCCGATGGAACAAGAAATTCATTTTTATTAGACGAAAGTCGTGTGCAGATTTTTTAAAATATATAAATAAAAAAAAACAAACAGTTACATTGTAAATTTCACTAGAAAAAAAACTCATTAAATCAGAATCCGTTTCCGCGAATAAATGCGACATTCAGACCTAAAGTTACTGTAAATTACGGCCGTGTTTATCTTGAACAGCGTCAATGGGAAAACAAACTTTTACTATAAATCTGAGTACTAAGCGTTAATGGTAGTGATGTAACACCCCTTACGCAAATGTAGTGAAGAAGTATTTTTAGGAGAATCCGTAGGAGAGGTTAGTTTGGTGAACTTAAAGTGTACGCTCCTTCGTTTATGGATGGCAGTGTAAGTTACAGTACAAACTGTAGTATTAGACATCTTGTATTTGATAGAATCACGCTCAAGCCATTACTGGTCTCAGCATAAATAGGTCGGCTTGACCGGGGTAGCACCATCCGACCCACAGAAACATCGACATGAAGTAACAGTACTCGCATTATTGCGTATCTTTCAGTCAGTGAGAGCATTGGAGGAAAACCCATCCTCTCCCTTCCCCCTTTCCTCTCCGCTGTCCACCCCATCCCAAAACACAGGCTGGCAACGCACTTGCGACACCTTCGAGTTTTACTAGTGTCTATGAACGGTGGTGACCACTAAACACCAGGTGACACACTTGTTTGCTTGCCAATTATGATATTTAAAAAAATCGATAAAAAACAGTATTTGTATATAATAAACCCAATATCTATTTATCGTTCTCAAGATTTTCATCGTAAATTTATATGAACAGTCGCCGAATGTATGTGAGCGCGTATCACTACAAAACTGTTGCATAATTTTAGATAATTCTTTTTTATTGTTACGGCAAAGTTTGTATGAAAAAAGAATGTATTAAAATATATTTAAAGGTACCGTTTATTTAAAAGAGGCCTTAATAGAACTGCGGTTTTAAAATCTAGACTAATGAAGACCTGTCTCAGACAAGTCTGAATAAGTGGCTAAAACTTTTGCATTTATTATAATTTTGCGGTGCAGTATTCACTTCCAGGCTCGTGATGTCTTTCTTTAATGTATTTTTTTTATTTACAATTTAATGTAATTAACAATAATAATAATGATAAATAAAATAATATCTCATTAAAACCTAAATGTCGTGTATAACATATACATGCAATAAATAATGCATCTTTGCAAATTTATTTGGAGAAATTTCATCTCGATGTTCCACTTCACAATAATTATGACTAATATTGTTATAAATTATTAATAATAAAATATAATATAAAAAACTAATAATGTTACCGTTTAAATTAAAATTAGTTAATAAATATACGCAAATTCTGAGAAAATAGGAAAGTATGTATTTATATATATTTAGTAGATATTGTGTAAATTCCATTGATCTCAACCATTAGGCAATCACGACTTATAGTTTTATGGTTCTTATTTCGGTAATACTTAACGTCTGTATATTTATTCTGATGTATTTTCTATAATTTTATCTTAAAATGGATTAATTGAATAACGTTTTTACTTTTAGAAAAAATAATGTGTTTCGATGCTATAATGTACGGAAACATTGGTCGCTTATCACACTGCACCTCAGACGGGTGCAAAATAAGAATCATCACTTTTCTCTAGCCTTGAAAACTATTTTAACCTGCTTTATATTCATTTGATTTTTCTTACAGTTAATATATTATTAATTGATACATCGAATGATATCGAAAACTATTAATTACGTTCATGATTTTACATAGCATAATACAAAGTCCCCACCTGAACGGATTTTCATGCGGCTTTCGCCAGCAGATAAAGTGATTCATGAGGAAGGTGTATAATTTGTCAAAGATTTTTTATATCTGGGCGGGACAACGTCTGCCGGGCCCACTAGTTGATTTATAAATGGCGGTTTTGTTGGTATCCTGATTTTTACCTATACGAATACCTATTCGCTTTACGATTTTTTTTTGTTATTTGTTCATCGCCAATACTATTTCTATGTGATATCGAGAGCAATGTGAAATATTTAAAATAGAAAGTTTTTTGAAGGCATACATACTTCTTTTATTTGGGTACGCATATTCGGGATAAAATAAGGTTACTAACATTACTGCTGACAAATAGGTTATAATTTTTAATAAAAGATATTAATCTTTTGGACTCTATCTTTCTCTGCATGCTCCGTGAATGTACAATTTATTTAATTTAGGTGAAAATTGAAATAAAAGGAACAGGTAAAATGTAAATAAGTTAATATGTGAAAGTAAATAATGGATAAAGTGTTTTAAGAAGATACAGAAGATTCTGTTTTTGTACCGTTTAATCTTGTCGTCGGAGCGTTCCCTCGTTGCTTGGCGATTAAACACGTCTGTAAAGATCGATGGACCGGCCAGTGTTTACATTCTTTGTTATACCTTCTTCAAGAAAAGTTTTAAAACACTATTTTATGATAAAACACTGTTTAAATGCACATATAACCGAAATGCTAATAGATTTAGTATGGTTTCAATACACAATTTAATTCCAGATTAATTGTGATTGATATTTTTAACTGATAACAAATTTTGAAGAGTTTTTGGCGGGATTTTAATCTGAAATGTTGTGTATTATATATTTTATTCATAAGCTTGTGTTATTTGACTCTATATTTTGTAAATTTGGTGGTGTTTTACGTCATATAGTTAGTTTATTGTCCATAAATGAAGTGAATGGAAAATAATACCACTGAGCATGAAATTCTAAGATGCCACAAAAACTCACTGGAAGGTCTAACAAGGGATCCATCATCTTGTTAGAATATTGATACACACGACGCTTAATATTGAAACGATCGTACGACGCTTGTAATATTATTATTGACTATGTGACAACGGCAGTAATAGTTTGAAAGATTGATTGTCAAAAATAAAGTTAAAAATGGGTTATGGGGTATAAGGGGTGTCGAATAACATCATAAGACTTGAGACACCCAAGCCAACCTCACCTGCACGTGGTGCACCCTGCTGAATAACGAACGAGGCAATGGCGAAAGCGGGGTGGTAGGGTTTTACAGCCTGACTGGGTCGCAACCACCATGTATATGGTGAAAAAAATCGTAAAAGTGATTCGCTTCTGCGGATCGCGTTTCGGGATCAGCCTGTGCATATCCAGCTTTTCATAGGCCGGCATGATAGTGGCGACCGGCGATGGATAGTGTGTCACTCGATGGTCGCTATTATTTTTGAATTGTACTGTGCTTATCATCAGGCATAGTGCAGTCATTTTGCCGTGGTACAATAAAAAAATATATTATGAATAATTCATTATCTTTATTATATTTGCAGTGTTACTCTACAATATCATACATTATGTTATCTATCTAAACTGTATTTAGAAAATGCGATTATATTATGTATTTAGTTTCATTTAGATAGGATGAAATACATTTGTTTAAAGTTAATTTTTTATTTTCTACTAGCTTTTGTTAACGTAGCTTGCGTTAACGTTTTTTTTTTTTTTCGAACTGACTACGCTATTGACCTAGTAAGGTCTTAACAACTTTACCGGACTACAATTGCGTTAACGTAAATCTAAGCTATCCCCCTAAAATAGTACATTTTCTCTGGATAAAAGGTACTCCACATTGTTTTTTGTACTCCTCATAACATGTATGCCAAATTTTATGATAGTCGGTGTTTTTTTTTCTCGAACTAACTATGCTATTGACCTAACAAGGTCTTAACAGCTTCACCGGACTACATGATATTAGGATGATTAAGTGAGACATAAATACATAAGAACGAAATAAATATTCCTTGTTATTTAGTTAATTCAATATTGTAATGTTCGAAATAGAGTTTGTATTTTAAGTGTATTTATTATGTAATATAACGAGCGGCCATGGCGGACGTTGCCCATCGTGACAATAAAAAAAACTTTGACAAATTATATACCTAACCTTTTACTAGGTGATAGACCTACGCTGAAGCTATTACTGGCTTCAATATGAATTCGGGTCGGTTCGCTCGGGGTAGTACCACCCTCTCACAGAAAACCGATGTGAAGAAACAGTGCTTGCATTGTTGCGTTTCGTTCGGTCAGTGAGAACGCTGCTCAACTCTCCTCACTTTCCCCATCTCCTCTTCCCTTAGCTTCCATCACTCAACACAGGCTAGCAACGCACTTGTGACTCCACTGGTGTTGCAAGTATCTATGGACGGTGGTGATCACTTAACATCAGGCAACCCACGTGTTTGTTTGCCTCCTATAATATAAAAAAAAATAAAAAACAACTTTCCTTGTGAATTACTTTATCTACTGGTCGAAGCCGCTTGATAATTCATTTATTAATTTCTAAATTTATCGCGAACAGACAGACAGGCTTATAGAGGACTTTGTTTTATAATATGCAGTGATTCAAATGAAATGAAATCAAAATACTCTTTATTCAATTTAGGCCCTGAAAAGGCACTTGTGTACGTCAAAACTACTACCGGTTCGGAAAACAACCCAGTCATCGAGAAGGACCGGCAAGAAACTCGATGTGGTTTATCTTTTCATAATACATAATTCACTGCATTTATTAATTAAAATACTACTTATTTAGTGAAATATTTGTATTTATTTCCTACGATACGGAATTCAATGGCATGTCAAACATAGAGAACGGTAAGTAGTGGTGAAAGTTATCTGAGTTGAATCTAGTTCGGAAGTCTCCGCGCTTCGTCCGCTGTTTAACAAACTGAACTAAATTGTTGCGACGGTAAATTTCACAGGAATTCCAAGTAACGTATATCAAAAATTCACATTATTTGAAAACCTATTTATTAGAGGCTATTCAGGGACTATATTTGATAACGCTTTGCTAAATGTATATTATATTTAACAAAACAAAATCATTATTTTTGTTACGTTTTATGAACTTGCTTTCTTGTAGGCATGTCTCTCTTTAGAAGTGACATTTTGTAATCAAGTTTTTATTAAGCTCTTGATAAATTAAATATTCAAAAATCTCAAGTTTGGATGATAGCGAAAAATATTGGAGAGAAAAAATTACAGTATCCAATGGTTATAATTTATCAGATGGATATAAACCTACTTCTCCTCTCTTCCATCTCCTACAACCCTTCCCCCACCCCTTTTCCCATTCTCCCAAACACAGGCTGGCAAAACACTTGCGACTCCCCTGGTGTTGCTAGTCTCTATGGACGACGGTGATTACTTAACACCAGGTGACCGACCTGTTCGTTTTCCTCCTACGATATAAAAATAATAATAATAATAAACTGGAATAAACTTAAAAATATTAACAAAATTGCACACAACAAAGACCAAGAAGCAGAAAATAATGGATTATTTTAAATACTACATTTTTAGTTCTTTTTAAAATACAGTAAGAATATATAGTAATATAATATGTAATGTAATAAGTACTTTATTGATTACTAGCCTCTGTCCGCGATTTCGTCCGTGTAGTTACTGTAATGGTAGCTCTCAAGACGATTAAAATTCACGATTTTGAAACATTTTTTATTGGTGCTCCACTCCTATTCGTCTTAGAGTGATGATATATATATATATATATATAACCTTTCTCGATAAAAGAGCTATATAACACTAAAATAACTTTTCAAATCGGACCAGTAGTTCCTTAGATTACCCCCTACAACGCCACAAACTCACAAACATTACCTCTTTATAATATTAGTATAGATAAGTTAAATGGGAAACTTCATTAAAAAGTGACTGTTTTATTGTATAATAGCTTTTTCCGCAATCTTTAATATTTATAAATACAGATTTCATTTATTTCGAGAATAGTACTTTTTTTCTGGATGACGGTACCCTAGCCCTTTTTTGTACCTTTGACGTGTATGAAAAATTTAATGATAGTCGGTTGTGTATTTAAAGTGTGAAAGCGTAATAAAGAGACAAACTCAAAATTATTTTTATAATATTACTATAGATTTCCTTTTTCTTTTAAGACAAGTATAAGAAACTCCTAGAATTGTTACCGTAATTGTTATATCTCAAGGATATACCATTCTTCACAGATTTACATTTTACCCGTAATAGAATCCCAGTATCCGACATTTCAGACTGTCAGGAGCATATCTCTGGATTCCAACAAATTCCATTTCGTTGCGGATATCAATGTAGCTGTCAATATTGAATATTTGAAGCGTTTCAAAGGTAGCTGGCCTAGAACGATATATGTATAAAATTTATAAATAAGGGTTACAATATACATCAATCGAATGTAACATTGTTGTCTAATTGTTTAAAGTGATGACTTTTTTGGCCGCATTGAACGATTTTTGGTAAGAAATTATGGGTTCGCGTCACCGATGACCTCGACATGCTTATAGAATGTCACCAACACGCTCGTAACGTAATGTGCTTGCGTTACACTGTCGGCGCGTAGTATATAATGACCGGTGTGAGTAACATTGATATTTAGTGTTAAGCTTATACAGACCATCTTATGTTTGAGTAATAATAAAATAAACTGTATTAAAATATATATAAATTATTGCTCAGAGTGCCAATAGTTGTGAAAACAAGACTTCAAATTATTAAATTCAATTGATTTAGACTATAATCAATTTCAAAATTCTAAAAAGAACACAGTCATTGCATAGTTTTAAGTTTTTACTTCTTTTGGCAGTCTCTGTAATGTTTGGTTTATTAATCGAGCTATCCTTTTTCGGCTTCTGATAACACACGCCGCAGCACACGGTTTGCAGGCATTATTACTTCGATCTCGATAAGCGTACTTCATATAATAATTGCCCTGATTCAAAGGACCGTAGCATAATATTAGTGAGCCATAATTTTCTTCAACAAATAGGCTATAAAGCAAAAAAAATGAATTTAATAAATCAGGTCGGTAGGTTTAGAGATCAATGTGTTTAAAGAAGCAAAGATCCAAATAATCTTTTAAGCAGTAATATTAGTGAAAATTATATTGAATAAATTATGTACGTACAAATTATCTTTAATGTAAAACATAACGTAAATTATCTCAAATTAACCCTATACATATTTTAACAGTACCTAATACTACTCGAAGTTTTCTCATACAATTTCCAATTTAAGTCATGAATATCTCAACGATAACGTGAACTAGAGTCAACTAATTTTATTAAAAGGGAGTATCATTCAATTAACTTTACATCACGTTAGATGAACTCCGAAACGTCTTTGTACATTATAAAGGCGAAGTTCGCGTTTGCA
The DNA here is from genome assembly GCA_014332785.1 of Antheraea mylitta. Taxonomy (NCBI): domain Eukaryota; kingdom Metazoa; phylum Arthropoda; class Insecta; order Lepidoptera; family Saturniidae; genus Antheraea; species Antheraea mylitta. Next base: position 1,072,243 of record JACEII010000049.1, on the reverse strand, counting down.
CACACGGTAGTACAAACACAGGAGAAGCGGCGAACTAAAGGGAATTTGCATGTTTACGAGAGCGTCTGACAGCGGCGTGGGGCGGCGCGGCGGTGTCCTCCGTGTGTACCATTCATTGAAATAACTTTTACAAACACTAACTAAATAAATATTAGCTAGATATCCGCAGCTTTTGTTTACGCTTTCAGGTTTTTACGTGCCGCACAGCCGAAGCGAAGTGCTCAGAGATTTACTAGGAAATCGAATCATTTCTCTAGTTTGTTTGGATTAAAAACTGATTTCATTGAGTTTATTCAGTTAAGAGGAAGTACATAGTATATACTATAAACGAGTTTGCTACCACATGACTGAAATAAGACTTCTTTAGCTCCATTTATATGTATGTAGATACCTATCTAATACTTTTAAGTGAGCAGTTCCTGTATATTTTTATATTTGTATATATTCAGGATCTCCGAAACAGCATCATCTATTTCCGCAAAACTTAGTATGTAGGTAGATTCAGGGACGATAAATCGATCTAGCTAGATTTTATTCATAGAAAACTTTTTAATTGAGATCTCAGGCAATGAAAAAATATAGCTAGAATATGAAGGTAAATTTCGCCGCCGCTGTCAAAATAAAAATAACCCAGTTGGAAATTGGTTACTTCAAAAATCCGAGTAAACCCAGTTCGAATCCGAGTGTATATAATTTTTTTTTTCTAAAAAATGGTAATTTTGTAAGGCAAACCTAATAATTTATTTTAATTAAATAAATAATTTGATAATTATAATTATAAAAGAGATATGTTTTTTAAATATTTTTTATGTGAAAAAAAATGCTATTTTTTTAAGGCAAACCTAACAGTTTATTGTAATTTAGCAATGTTTTTTAAAGAACCGAACTAGGCTTGGTCGCCCAGGTACTGTATAATTAATTATACATGAACTAGCGGTCCCTGTGGACGTTGTCCTGCTTTGTTTAAAAAAAAAAACCTAAAAGCCAACCGCAGCGCCACGTACCGGGTCCAATTATGAATCTAAACCATTCTCGGATGCACTAGAACACGCACACAAAATTTCATTAAAATTAGGTGGAGTTCAGTGACATACACACGTACAGAAGAAATTTATATATAAAGATATACTTATATTAATTTTCTACAAATATTTAAATATATTATGGATTTTACTAATTATGGGCTATTTTAATTAGCTTATCTCTATCTCAACTTCTGTTCGCTTCGCCTGAGCACGCTTTTCGTAACGTTCTCGTCACGCATACACGAACTTACTCGCCAAGTCAAGCTTGCGTAAAGAAGTTTTACTTGAAAATTAGTTTGGATGAATATTTATTTGATGTACGTTATAAATAATTATTAAATAATCTCGCTGCAATTTTTGTAGTAGTATACCGGTAAATAAATAACCTCTCGAATTCAAATGGTGACTTAAATTTCAGAATCACATGAGTAGATAGTCAACAATGATCCTCGCTTCCCTTTTAACTAACTGACAGAGAAACTTATTCTATCTTGGGGCTAATTGTGAAAGCCTATACTTATATAAATTGTTACATGCGTAGTGTACAGTGGGGAGGACCGTCCACGCCGCCCTTAATAAGTGCACGAGGCTACTCATCA
>JACEII010000049.1:944021-1055619 GCA_014332785.1 Antheraea mylitta | reverse complement strand
ATTGTTCGGTGGTCTTCATCCTTCATCCTTACCCCTCCTCCGTTATATATTATATATATTACATAATAATACTAGAGTCTAGAGTACTAGACTCTAGAGAGTCTAGAGTACTAGACTAAGTACTAGAGGAGTGCCTCTAGTACTTAGAAAAGGTCCTCCCCGGGGAAGATATGGAGTTAATTACTACGCCAGTCCATAACATTTTGGTAATATGAATATTATCTTGGCAATAAAAAGAGAAAAGTTATAATTTCGATATATTTTCTAAATTAAATTGTATCAACACATGAACGCTACTACTACAAACTATTACTAGTTTGGAGGTTATCTTAAACTGTAATAATTATAAAAAAAACAAGTATAGAAGAAATTTAAACCATATAGTCTTTTGTAGTCGTTAAATAAACAACTATAATTCTAACTGCTTTTAACGTTTTCGTGTAAGACAGTCCAACGATTATCTCTGGGAACTAGTCTCTTCAAGGTTGTTTGTACAAGCGAATTTGAAAGAGCTCTGTTATCATAACAGTATTAATATAAAAAAAAATGTTTTATTTATCTAATTTTTTTTTTAATATTATTGAAGCTATACTTCTTCTGGCGCGTTAGGGAAAAATTATAAGAGTAAATTTTTAGGAAGCGCACGCACACCGTCACGAAAAACCGACACCCTGAAGTTAGCTATAGTTAACATTTTGTTCCTTTGTATTTCTTTGAATTAAAACTTTCAATGTATTAAATACCTTTTTTCTATTGTTAGTGTCGTTTTTTCTACAAACTTAGAATAAGACGAAAGATAACATTTTTGAAAAGATTTTTATCTTATTGCTCCAAAGAAGTATAACTTCTAACGCGTGTACATAAATACACACAAACTTTTTTTTTATAAAATTAATAGTAACAAGAACTATCCTCATAAATTACAACTAACAGTAAATTTTACTCCTTTCACTTTACTTCAAGAGTAAAACTGTAAATGTACGTAAGTGATCTAAAACTGATATTTGTAGCGCTACTACGTACGCTACCACCTTTTGAACAAGATGCGTGGAGGTTTACTACGAAATTTATAGCATGTTGTCACTACACCTACGTAAGTCGACTGTTTCCTATACGCAAGTGACCTTATAATTATCCTCCTACCAAGTTTGCAGTTATTTTATATATTCTTTACGCGATAAGATATACTTTATTACATAAAACCATTGTTTAAAGCGCATTGGTATCTATTTCTATATTTATTCAAATCTAAATCTATGGTAAATCTAAATCGAATGAAATAAACCATTTAAATAGTTCTTAATAGCCCTTTACGTCACTCAATTTGGTCTCATGGTACTAAAATAATAAACATATCTATCCCTCGATTTATACTGAAGATAAATTCCCATCAAAGCTATGTAAAATGAAATAAACTCTCAATATAAGTTCGACTCAGTTATTGTTTAAGTTTTTCAAAATTGGTTATTTTATAAACCGCGTAAAAGCAAAATCGTGCAAAACAGGTACCGTGTAAATTGAGGAATTGATATATCGTATAGAAAAGATCTTATAATAAATCATCCAACGTTTAAAAAGCTTTGTTAACAAAAAAAAAACAATATTTTTGTAGTTTATGCGGAATGGGCTACGGGCGCATTAATCCCAATCGTGTATCGAATTACAAACTCTTCCCAGTAAATTAAAAACAAAAAAGAGTTGCACGAAAAATAAATTACTCCCTGTTCTATTATGACTTTGTTCCTGGTTAATAAACAGAATTGAAATTCATATAACATAGCTTAGTTAGTTAAATAACACACACTGAAACTAATTTAGAAACGTTGATTATGTTTATGTAACCAAGTCCAAGTGTTTGACCTGGCCTACACACACAGAGTAGGCCGGCAAACTTTGCCAAATTGAGGACGTGTGCTTGTGATGAAGTGTGGCCGAGGGGATCTCGTTCCGATACATTAAACTTATATAACGGTCCACGGAAATGTTTTAAAAGCGCTCCTATAGATAAGATGAAACCGAAATGATTTTATTTCTTTGAATAAAATAAATAGTCTTCTTTGCACTGTGGCGGATGCTCCGAGGGTTTCGGGTCAATCCTAAAAGGCCGTCTTTTTAAATAGGATACCAATAAAAGCGATTTATGTACTACTTATGAGGTTATGGAACTTGACTTTCTAATTCAATATCTTTTTCTTGAAGAATTTGATTTGAAATATGTGTTTTTAGAGGAATTTCACTATTTCATTTTTAATTAAGCATTTATTATCTAGTATGGTTATCTAATAGATGATAGAATTGTAATTAGATTGCCTATGCGGAAATCAGTCTCTCAACATCTCAATTTGATCACGGTGCTATTGTAACATGGCATCGTATATTAACCAAGCGAATAATATGATTAAGTTATCAAATTAGTTACTTTTAATTACTAAGAGATGTGTCTGCTTTAATTGAAATGTATTTAAGCTCCTTATTTATTACAATCTAATATTATCAACTTGTGTTAGATATTTAGTTGTCTATGTAGGTACAAAAGGTTGTGAAAGAAAGAAAGAAAACATGACTGAGCTACGCAGCACGTTATCTCGCTGACATATAGGCATACACAATTCGGTCTTTCTCATTACTAATCGACTTTCGTCGGGCAACCAACACTTCCTCGGTCCCTGATATCTCATACTGTATCATAATGGTCAGTAGCACTATTATTGTGTTCTCCTTTAGCGTGTATCCTGGCTTACACTTTGTATGGTAATCGCTTCATTTCTAAGGGTTATAGTGTGATTTTTTTAACCTATAATCTTCATTGCGAATATGTTATAAAATTCACACAAACTTTTTTAAATTCCAAAGATTAGCACCTTAAAAAAAATAAACAACATTCCTAGAAATATTAAAAGTGCATATTTGAGTTTGATTGTTACATTTTCGCACGTTAACTATAGAGCCAATAATTATGATATTTTGCATACACGTTCTCAAAAATACAGTAAATGACAAAGGACACTTTATCCAAAAAAAATTGTGTCCGTACATTAATGCAAAGGAAACTGTGGATAATAAGTCATCATCAGCCTGTAAGAGACTCACTGCAGGGCAATAGGCCTCTTCCCGAAGAAATGTATGGGCGTAATCACCACGCCAGACCACGACGTATTGGCGATTCCAAACTCTGAGAAATCCATAGTTCTAAATTTTTCCCACATACAGTAGTACTACAAGAACATTTCTCAGGTTTAGGTTTCCTCACGATGTTTTCCTTCACCGTCAGCCGATAGTGTTACCAATTTATATTACTAAATGTATTACATATATTACGAAATATTCATTGGCACATACCGGGGTTCGAATCTGCGGACATTGAATTAATACTCCACCGGTAAAACCACTAGGCCACCACGACATTTTAGATTTAGATAATAAGTACTTTATAATATTAGTATATATTACACTACATCTTATAAAATAAGTCCTCTGCCGCGTCTGTGTTCCTGTCTATTCTCGATAAACTTTTATAGGTTTTCATTAATACATAGAGTAATTGACGATGAAGGGTTAGGTATATAATTCGGCAAGATTTTTTATAAATTGGTTGGAATACAACGATAGTTGTTAATTTGACACTATTAACAACCAACCAATGAGTAAAGCCACTGGGCAACTTTCGACGAAAAAGATGTCTAATTCCTTCGATATATAACAAAACAATTTAGATAGGAAACGACGCAGACAAAGACGCAAGTTTAAGCTAGTATTATATAAATTGTTTGTAACTGAAAAACGTAGAGCTCTAAATTAAACCATCTATACAGAATACATCGCAATACATTCTCCTATCAATTCCACTCGAATAAGTAGCCTCAATGTCCCTTTCAATTACAACGGCCTCAAAGATAGGTAAATGAAAAGCGGGTTTCTGGTTTTAAGACGGCCCCGTGGGGTTGAAAGGACCCTCTCTCGGTTGACAAAGTTCATTCAGCATAGATGATGGAATATCGGTGTTAGGTACATACGTATTTGGAATTTTCCCGAGTCGGACCTGTTGTCGGCGGAATTAGGCCAAGTTGAATTCACACTATTTCCCTTAAACGTGTGGGTATGTTGCGACGTTCAGATAATGGGAACGGTTCGTAAAGTGCTCGTTCTGTTTTAGAAGTACCGCGGTGACCCTTAAACAAAGCCTTTCGGTTTGCAGTGTTAATTGGTTATTGACCTAAATATGAAATATTTGTTTTCATACTAATTTAATGGGTAATTTTGCTATTGAAATTTTTAGCGAGACTACTTAAATATGCTTGGAATGGGTTATCATTGGAACCAATCCACATTTAGAATTAACCCACGGACAGATCGGTATGTTCTATATCTTTGTCTATTTCTTTTTCCATTATTTGGGGTCGGGTTTCCTTACATTTTTGCACCAAAAATCTATCTTTGGTTGTCGATTCTTGCAACTGGACCTTCTCTAGGTCTTTCGTAATATTTGACCACCAAGACGAAGGTGGTCTCTTTGAGTTCGGGTAGGTCCAAAGCTAGTTGGACCACATTATCCTCCTTATGTCCTTTTATATACCATACCATACCATCTGAAGCGGTTTTCGGTCATTTTGTCAACGATTGTTTGCGAATTTAAAACTCCCACGTATTGAGTATTTTATTGAAACATGTGACATTTCCCGCCCATCTCAGCATCTTCATCTCTTTGACATTCTCTCTGTGTAACATTTACTATATTCCATATATATATATATTGATTTTAGTATTATGATTCACTCGAACGGGGATGTTCTTGCTCGCAGTGTATAACTTGTACCAAATGTTATGTTGTATTTATTTATTTATATTAAATTATTCTAATCTAATACATACATTCAAAATCCAGATAATGACTATAACAGCTTGTTTAATATCATAAGACTGAATTTATTAAACATTGCCTCAGGAAGGTTATTTGAGTAAGAAAAAAAAATAGATTTAGTGAATTGGAAACTACTGGCGTTAAGAATGTAAAGGAACTCTCACGTTAGTTAATTTATTTTTAAGCCAACGGGCAACAAACAACCAGACAGCCCATCTGAAGTTAAATGGTTACTATCGCCTATACACAACTACAACACCAAGGGCATCACAGACGTGTTGCCGACCTTCAACAGCGTGTTTCAATCCCTTGGGAAGTCGAGCAAATATTTAAGAACAGAGAGCCAGTTTTATGCCGTAATAAACAACAAATCACAATGACATCCGCTCGAATAAGGCGTATTCGCAGGTCGTTCTGTTGCCGGGAATTATTTCTCGACAGTGATTCCGGTGTTAGTCTTCTATAGGTCGATATGTTTTATTAGTTTTTGCCTCAATATTCCTACCATGTATCCAACTTTAAGGGAATACGTAATATGGTTTAGCTTATTTTATCTCGTAAGTTTATTTAGATACTCGATATTAGGCAAGTAACATATATGTGACCGAAAGTGTTTACGCGTTACACTTTTTTATGCTGAAGGGCAGTAAACAGGCAGACGGCCCATCTGATGGTAAATAGTTACCGTTGCCTATGGACATCTGATCTACCAGAGATATCACTGTTGCGTTGCCGGCCTTGATTAGTGTGTTTGAATCCCTTTTTGAAGAGACCGATATAATGACTTTGGGGGAATACTGTGCAGAGTAACTCATTTCACAACGCCAGCTTACGCATAATGAAGATTCTGGAGAATCTTACGGTTGTTACTGTTTTATTAGATTTTAGAGTGTGTGAATGAGCTACTAGCCAGCGTTGAGAGGTAGGAATATGGAACATCAATAAAGGGACCATGCTAAATATATCTCTACGCAGTTGCAATTACTCTAGTTCACATGTTAATTTGGGATCGTCAACAATCCGGATAAATCGCTTTTGCACGTAATCAAAAGGGGAAACCTTATAGGTCGGAGAGGGCCCGGTAGGTAGATCCGGTAAGTGGCCCTCTTCGCCAAAGAAGAGCAGGGGGAAGGGTGAGACGAAACGATGGATCGGGTGACCCAACTCCTCGAGGTGAGGCTGACGAGGGGATCGACTGGTTGTGTACCAGTAGTCTCTATATAGGAGGGGGAGGGCGAAGCCTAGTTTTCACTGTCCAGGTTGCCTCAGGGGCTGTTTTTCAGGTAATACAGCCGCTTCGATTCCTGGCTGCCACTACCATGCGACGGACGGTACACCGTGGGGTTCTAGTCGGTGCGAGTCGGACAAAACCCACTCTCTCCCCCGGGAGGGTGACGTATCCATAAAGGATTTTCCCATGTTAATAAAAAAAGGAGCACCAGACCAAACGGTTGAACAGTACTCTATGTGATAACGTACTTGTGCTTTATAAAGAACACACTTTACAATTAAAGAAGACATTCTCTTTCGTAGCCTTGCAGTAGATATACAAGTCGAAGACGATCATTAGCTAGATATGCCTTAGAAACCTTACAATTAAATTTGTAGTTACATCAACATATTTATCTTCACCAAAAATATTGCAGAATAGAAGCTCACGTCAACTAGTAAGTATAGGAGTACGCTAAAAAAATCATGATCGTTTGAACACACCAAGGAATGTACCGAACCTCTTTTTGTATATATAATAAACTAGCCTCTGTCCGCGACTTCATCCGTGTTGAAAAGTTAGAGTTAACGCTAACACGCAGCAGAAGGTCTCAAGAGGAAAAAAAAAAACGATTTTGAAAGATTCTTCATCAATGCTTCACGCCTATTTGTCTGAGCGTGATGATGGCATTTAACCTTCCTCGATAAATGAACAATATAATACTGAAAGAATTTTTCAAATCGGACCGGTAGTTTACCCCCTACAACGTCACAAACTCACAAACTACCTCTTTATAATGTTAGTATAGATATATATATATATATATATCTCTCTCTGAGTAACGATTAGGAACTATAACATGGTAAAAACACAACGAAATATGTCACTAGAACAAAACATTCTATCAACCGCAAGACACGTCGAGACACGTCCCCTTGCCCCGATGGTTTTTAGTTCGCGACCAAACAGCACACTCGAACTTGTTCAGTGTTCGTGTTCGTGACGTCTCCAGTCGTTTTATTTCTCGGCAAGCTTTTATTTTCTTTAAAAATATCTTTCATTGTGTCGGCTCACGTAGAGACGGTTGTCGCTTAACGTGTTCAATAGAGTGCTGTTATTAAATTTGAGCGAAAACATGAGTGCTTTTTTCCAAATAAACTTTAGATTATTTTCTTTATAAAAATCGCTATAACGGAACTTAATTGTTTGTAGGAGTAATGAAGGTTCTCTTTTAGTAAGTTTTTAAGGAGAAATAGGACACAACTTTAATTATCGGACCGTGCCGAAAAAAGATAATAATATTTTTCGCGTGTTGTATATATGAACAAACTTGTATTTCTAGGTTAGCTATATGGTCTAAATGGTTTAGAAGATTTTAATATACAACGTGTTATTTTATTGAGAAAGTGACGTGATGTGTAATGAAATGAATGAATAAATGTGAAACGAATAAAAAACAGAGGCAGCCAGGTTTTTCTAAATTAATAATTTCACTTGCTTATATTATGATTGCGGTAATAAATTATTTAATTCTTCTCTAAGTCTTCTTCGTGTATCATCGGTGGTACACGTGGCGCGGAACGTGTTAACGTGGAATTTAATTATAACAATGAAATCAATCGTGTCCTTATATTTATGATTTGTGCGTATTTGAATGAATCTTTATATCACTTGAATATTGGAATAAAATCATGTGTTTGAGTTAGGTTTAAGTAAAAAAAAAAATGTTTATTTTTCTATGCTAATAAGAATCTGGCGTAAGGAATAGAAACGCGTGTCAGATATGTTTTCACGGTATTCATTATGTAGAATATATATTTCCATTTTCGGCACTTATTAAACGAATTCAATACGGAGGAGGTTCTCAATTCGGTTATTTTTGAAGTTTGTTACCGCCGAATTTTTTTTAATATATATAAATCGATATGAAAAAAATCTTTCTTTATTGTAAAGGGGATGCTTTAGGTTACGAAGATATATCAAGGAAAATATATAGAGACTGGGATACTTCTAAGTTTATGGCAACTTTAGATTAGATAAATACCTAACTATGGTCAAGAACGTTCTAGTGCAGGTTTTTAGAGTAGATTTTTGAAGACGGTTTTTTTTAGTAATTTTATTTATTTATGGACATGACTTGCTAAGATTAATTAAATGACACAATTAATTTAATAATTAGACAACCTGTAAAAGCTTAATCACAATAATCTATTGTAGAAATTTATTTCTCAATAAAATTTGCATTCTTGCTCAAAGTATGTATGCGACTAAGAACGTTGTGAATCAACAAGTTTTTTTTAAACCATTTCCAAAATGTTGATAAGGTATAGGTCCAAAGTTTAATTATTTTTATATCAGTAATGACTTGGTGATAGCGTATTGGAACGTTGGTTAAAGTGTAAACACACTAGAAAGTGGTAGATCCACGCTGAAGCTATAATTGGTTTCACCATGAATGGGTCGGCTCGTCCGGGGTAGTACCACCCGACCTACGGAAAACCGACGTGAAGTAACAGTGCTTTTTTATTATTTATTATTGTTAAAGAGTTAAATCTATTCTAACATTATTGTTCTTGCCACATTCCGTCAGAAAATGGTGAACGTCATCTATAATTCCGCATGTTGTACACAATGGTGAAGAACTTTTTTCTATCAAATATTCAAACTTTTGTGACGGATCGTAATCTAATCTGATCGTAACCTATGTAATATAACCTAACAGTGCTTGTATTGTTGCGATTTGTTCGGTCAGTGAGAGTGTCGGAGGCCCACTGACCCCTGTCCCTTTCCTCTGTCCCCCATTCCCCACTCCCCTTCCTCACCAACACAGGCTGGGAACGCACTTGCGACTCCTCTGGTGTTGCTGGTGTCTATGGACGGTGGTGATCACTTAACACCAGGACACACCTATCAAAAGTTATTGTAATTTTAATGACGACGCGACTTAGTACGAGAGAAAAGCAGATAAGTAATTGGACTTAAAATATTCAGATGATCTTATTGTTTTTTTACATTAGGTACTATGCGGATTGAGTCGCGGGCACAGATAGTTGAATATAAAGTTTAAAACAGTAATGATTTTGACAACCACTTCGCGTTATGTGTGCTTCCTTGCCGTGGAAATGGGGCAAGCATTGTGGTGTTTGTTTTTTCATCTGTATACATAATATTTATTTAGATTAAAGAAAGCAAACGAAGTCGCAGGTATCAGATAGTAAACAATAAAAAAAATAATGTAGACATTAAAATGAAATTGCCGCAATATTTCATAAACAACTTGAAAAAGAAACTCGATCCGGCGTGATACTATTACGTGTAATAGATTTAGTTTACTTACAATAAATTATATAAATAATAATTGAATTCCCGCTACAATACGAACCTCTGGATATATTTTTCTATTTCATGCCTCTGGCGTCCTAAGCATAAGTCGACTTACCTGAAAAAAAAAGAAATTAAGTACATTTAATAAAAATATAAAAGTAATTAAGTTCCCATTTTATCAAAGAGTCGCGAGTAGAATTTTTTTTGCACCAACTTAAATTAGGTAGCCAATACAGAAATTACTGCCTCCACCAACACAAGAATAAATTATGTTAACGTTTTCAATTTCTTACCGAAGGAAATAATTTATTTTCATATTAAAAATTATTTTTATTGAAAATATTAATAATATAACTTCTATAACTACTTTATGTTTTTTTATATATTAAGATTTAGTGCCTTCTAATTCTTCTCTTGAACGTCTTGACCGCTTCTGACATTTTTTTGTACATACGAGTTTACCTGTTATATATAGTTAGATCTGGTAGATAGTACTGGCACAGTATACATATAAGAGATAATAGGGAACTACCTATTGGTAGTCTGGCTAAGCTGTTAAGACCTTGCTAGAACAATAGCGTAGTCAGGTCGGGTAAAAAACTACTTATAAACGCTCATACCGGCATACTCACGTAAACATGCGCATCAATAACACCCTTAATTGTACAGCCTGAGTCTATATGCATTCGGTGGGTGCAGCGGGGCGTGTAGCGGGCCATGCAGCGAGGTGTTCAGTGGAGCGTGCAGCGGGATATGCAGCGGTGTGTGCGGCGGGGCGTGCATCGTCCAAGAACGCAGCTCGCGCGCCACTCTGGACACATGTGTTAATGCATATGTTTGAAACGGACGTCGTACGCCCCGCCACGATCGACGCTCGATTTAAGCGTCCACTCTGGCCGTACACTAAGCGGTTTTTGCGGTGCTATCCATAGAATACTTTTTAAAACCTCTCATCGATGCGCATGTTTGTGTGCCGTTTTTGAGCGTTTGTAGGTAGTTTCCGTACTGTCCCTCATTTATACCGTGGTATTGGTGTCAAGATATAAATTCTCTCAAAATATTTTGTTGATTTCTCACTTAACAAATATTCTCTGGATCAAAATTTTTTTGTGATTCCAATTGTCATATCCATGATTTAATTACTTGATTGAGGACTGCGGCAGAAAATGAGTATCTACCGTATTGTTAGTATCTGTCTAAAACTGTTATAAAACAATATAACTTTTCGGGTCTGTCTGAATGTTACTTTATTTCTTCTGAACTATGCAACGGATTATGATATGGTTTTCGCTGTCATTTAGATAATTTATTCTAGAACATTTATATGTTAATACGCGTATTTTAATATGTATGAAGTAGAGATAGTTCGATGTATTCTAATAAATTTGTAAGACGAAGTTTTCGAGTGGTTTATATTCAAATCTCTAACTAAACAATATGAGAAATAAAATAATATACAACGCTATTAACTATTAAAAAATCCCTAGAAAAAAATACACAACATTATATGTGTATCTTTTAAAGATAACTTGCTATAAACATTTTTATTATGTAAATATTATTAACAATAATTGATTGTTTACGTCGTTATTTTGACTAGTATCTATACATATAATAAGAATGTAAATCTAATGTATCCGTCGGCGTTCTTTCGACTTTCGTGAAAACAATTTTTGCAGGTGTCTGGGAATAATTAATAAAATACATTTTTATCATTTTTAGAAATGTCTGTCTATCTCTCTGTATGAACTCGCATCACTGCTAAAGTACTGGGTTTACAATAATACCACACCAAAGAAATCACAAAACACATGTTCCAGAATAACTTAGTTTTTGTTTTATTAAAATTGGTCGACTCTATCAAAAGTTATTGTAATTTTATTGACGACGCGGGGTAAGTCCGAAACACGAGTAGATAAGTAAATATTTGATCTTTAAAGGCGTTACTTTGCAGAATTGTAGTGGTAGAGCCAAGCTGAAGCTATTATTGTTTTCAGCACGAATGGGTCGGCTCGTCCGGGGAAGCACCACCCTCTCACAGAAAACCGACGTAAAGTAACAGTGCTTGCATTGTTGCGTTTCGTTCGGTCAGTGAGAGAGCCGGAGACCCATTATCCTCCCCTTCCCCTTCCTCCTTCCCTTCCTGACCCTCCCCCACCCTCCTCCCAAATACAGGTTGGCAACGCACTTGCGACTCCCCTAGTGTTGCAAGTATCTATGGACGGTGGTGATCACTTAACATCAGGTGACCCATCTGTTCGTTTGCCTCCTATGATATAAAAAAAAAAGTATTAATAAAAAAAAATAGATGTGCAAATTTACGTTTTCTTTTCGAACTGACTACGCTATTGACCAGGCAAGCCCTAAAAGCTTCTACAAAGTAAGGTCCTCTATAATATTTAGTTACTTACGTTAAAAACAAAGCAGGTTTTAAAATACATTATCACCAAAAAACTATGTTTTGTATTAGCATATATATTATATTATATCGTGTCAATAGTTATCACGCTGAGATTACTAATGCTAACAGTATTAGTGGCGAAACCTGGGTTTAGAATTGAACATATTATATGTCAAATTATAAAGGCTATTTTTAATACTAGTTACTGAATTTAAAAACATTCAACCTTTGAATGTATTATGGATATCACCAATAAAAAATCCTGCTTATAGGGATTTTAAACTTATTCGTAATTTAATCTTTATACAGCATGATTTAAATTGTATACGCCTGAATTTTATACATTATTAAAACGCATAATTTAATATCAACTATTGAAATCAAAATAAATACACTATTAATAAAAATGCTTTAAAAGAAGAACAGTATGGAACGTGTACTCCATTACCACAATCGTCTAGATATTAAACTAAATATATTGTGGTATATTTTAAAAGTTCTCGTTTCATCCCGAACAGTTTAAACTGTATCCGTGAACTCCCCCGACGGTCATTAATCTATCATTGTGTCCGGACCCAGCGGACCTGGCTTTGTTAAATCACCTTCCTGCACGAGCTAACTTACTATGTATGTTATCTTTTTATTAAATTTTAAGTGTTCAATGCATTAATTATCTGTGCGTATAAGGGACATTATGCAATATGAAATATTATACACAAATAAATAAATATCCTTAAGTTATTTATTAAAAAGTAGCCGGGCTGGTGGACGTTATTCCGACCTGTTGATATAAAAAATCTTTGATAAATTATATACCTAAACTTTCCTCATGAATCACTTTATCGTTTATTGAAAACCCGCATGAAATTCAGTTTAGTAGTTTTTGAGTTTATTGCGAACAGACAGACAGACAAAGAGACGTGGCGGAGAACTTTGTTTTATAATATGTGGTTATATTTGTAATTATCTTTTTTTTATAGATTATAACCCTTTTTCTCCCCTGATAATATGTGTGAAGGCGTAATAAACAAATAAACATTAGCATTAACATTATTAGTTAGTATATCATTGTATAGCATAAACTGATATTAGAATACAGGCTTTTTATAGTTCAAAAACTTTTATTAAATAAGTCAAAACTCATTTAAATCATTCCAAAATATATTGTAAATCTTTATATATAAATTTCTTCTCTACGTGTGTATGTCATTGAACTCCTCCTAAACGGCTGGACCGATTATTATAAAATTTTGTGTGCGTATTCCAGTGGATCCGAGAATGGATTAGTCTCCTAATAAGACCCGGTAGGTGGGGCTGCGGTTGGCTTTTAGGTTTTTTTTTAATTATCGAAACAAGGTAACGTCCGCACGAACAGCTAGAAACTATATATTAATTGAAATTTGCAGACAAGACTTAATAGACACAGATATTTTTATATAGAGCAGATGACACTGCTATTCCTAATCCAAGCTAATATTATAAAAGCAAATGTGAGATTGTTTGTTTGTTACCATTTCACTTCTTAAATATACAACCAACCATCGTATACGTTCTTGGGGTACAGAAAAGTACATTCATCTAGAGAAAATGCACTGTTCCCGAAGGATAAGTATATCAATAACGCGAGCGAAGACATTAGAAGAAAGGATAGTTCGGTGAAGCTGTAAGGACCTTTCCAGGTCAACAGCGTTTTCATTTCGAAAAAAAAAATAGCAAAAAGTAGTACCTTATACCGTCGAAGAATATTCATTATTTAATGTATTATTCATCTTGTTATAAGCATATGTCCTTTCTTTAGGCACCTGTAATATTCTCTTTCATAAATTCACAGCGCATTTTGTAATTTATGTGCAAAACACACAATACATATAATATGAACAAAGGACTTCCAGCAAAGGTCCACAGCGCGGCCGCGTGTTAAATGGTGCGGAACTACTGGCGTTTTATTAGTGTGCTACAGAACTCTGCAGCTAGGGTGACAATGTTTCTCTTATATCTTAAATATATATTACATATAATATATTTCAATTAAATATGTCTCACGTAACATATACGTAGGATATATTAGATACTATTTTCATGTGTTCTCTTTTATGTATGTAATTCTAGAAAGCCAGTTAACTATATATGTGTATATATATATGTACATATATTATATATGCAGTAAATATTTTTGTAATCAGTATATTATCATTAAAAATGAATGGGAGGTAAGTTAATTAAAAATACATATTTCAAATAGTTAAAATTAGCTGGACTTTGAAATCTGAAATCTGTGAACAAAGAATGGTGTATATTATTATAGGAGAAAATGATAACTCACGCTTATGGCATTATTAGAGGTATAAAGGAAAGGAAAAAAGAAAGACTTATTTTTTTATCAGAAGGCATCAACGCACCTAATTTTAATGAAATAGAATTTTAACAAAAATAGTAATTCTTGTCTTTCTCGAGATCAAACATTACAATCTCCTGACTTAATCAACAAATAGACTAATAAATAAAATCATTATACATATATAATCCAGAATATTATACATGTTTAATTGATAACTATCGTAATAAAATAATTTCCTTCATATATGACATAATACAGTGGATCATTTAAGAAATAAGAAAGAATGAGACAAAATATTTGACATAAACAATATCATTAAAGTTTAAAATGATTATCTATCGATATCTATCTTTATATAATGAAAATATGGTTTCTTTGAAGCTGAATTACGTCAAAACTATTGAAATTAACGGTATATCGATGCGGATATTTTTGACCTGATAACGTCTTTTAAATCAATGAATGTCAGCTGCACGCACGAGAAACTATAACTCATAGTCAGGTTCCGCCTGAGCCGAGCGTGCAAGTGAGGGCGCGAAACAAACTATAGAGAGGTGTAATCGGCCTAGGTAGGCGTTCGGCTTGAAATGCGATTGAAATGCATCTTTCTCTCTTCCTCTCTATCGGCCGATGCTTTTTTTTTCGAACTAACTACGCTATTGACTTAACAAGGTCTTAACAACTTCACCGGACTACTAAGGCGAGCGCTTAAGGCACTCGGCCGATTTTATTTTGGCAATTAGCTCAAGGGTGCACGGCACACCTCGGCTTGGCTGTTGCCTGTTACATGCAAATCGCGACTTATCTTAGCTAACCTAGGCTAACTAACTATTCATATATCTATGAGTTGCTGAAACGTATATGTGTACCAGGCATACACGCCTCATCAACTCTTACATATATTCCTTATCGGAAAAGTTTCTTTTTTAATTTAGTCCGATAAGAGAAAAAAATAAAACCCTTCCATTTTCATGTATAAGCGTGTGGGCGTGCACGTGTGTGGAGGTAATATGTGTAATATTGTTACAGTGATGTAAAAAAAATTGTGTATCACTGTATCACGTGATCAGCCGATGTCTTCGAGTCGTTATAAACTCTCGTAAGATTATCGTTCGCAAACCAACTTAAAAAGAATCATTTTTTTAGGATTTGTTAATCCTTTTTTGGGTTCCATTAACCTATTTTTATTTTTTTTTTAATGTACTTACATCGAAATAAGCTGATATCAGTAATATATTACTAAGTTGTGTTTAACATTTTCAAGCGTGTGTATTTTATATAATAAAAATAGATTGTTGGAATTTTGGTTTTTAAATTGCCTTGTCACCCTAATAGCAAAACACAAACTTTGTTCGCAGGTACAGAACAAGGGCCGTTAGCACGTGTATTTTTATGAGATGGCATAAAATTTCACTTAACGTAACGCAAGCCAGTCAGTGCCAATTTGGTTCGTTGGTTTTACTTCATTCCGTATGCGGATCGCGTCACGTTACTCGCTGTTATGTGGAAATGTGAGCTTTTGTTTTATTAACACCTACATATCCATATGTACTCGTCTTATCATATTATCAAGTATTATGTGTAAGAATTGTCTTCTTCTAGGAATAATATAAATTTCATATCGTTATTTTAAAATTAAAGCATCTTGTTCATACAATATTTTACTTGGTGTATAGTATACATAGTAGGGTGGCCCAAAAAAACCGACTATTTTTTTTTTGAGTCTCGGGTGAAAATATGTTAGTTTTTGATGTTTTAAGAGCCCTCTCCAAAAGACAGCTCAAAAAAAATTTTTAAGAGGTCACTCCAAATTTTTTTAAATTTCCAAAGTCGTCAAATATCGATTTTTTTTTTTTAATTATTTTTCTCGTTATTTTACTTTTTTCTACAAGAAAAATGATTAAAGATCCTGAAAATCTCAAGTCGAGATTTTAATATTTAAAGGTCGCAAGAAAAAAAATATCAAGTTCGTTGATATTCATATTCAGAAGTAGCTCGAAAAGATATAAAGTACTTGTCTTGGAAACCTTGAAAAATTTGGAGCGACCTTTAAATATTAAAATTTCGACTAACATATTTTCACCCGAGACTCAAAAAAAAAATTGTCGGTTTTTTTGGGCCACCCTAATACATAGTAATCAAAAAGTCTTGACTGGTATTTGCCATACAAATATAATGGAAGCCGTTTTTTGTTTGGCATAGTTGAAACTCTAGGTGGTAGAGCCACGCTGAAGCTATTACTGGCTTCAGCATGAATGGGTCGGCTCGCCCAGTGTAGTACCATCCTCTCACAGAAAACTGAAGTGAAGAAGTAACAGTCCTTTATTGTTGCGTTTCGTTTGGTCAGTGAGAGTGCCAGAGGCCCACCTCTCCTCTTACCTTCCCACTCTTTTTGTTTTTTTTTTTCGAAATGACTACGCTATTGACTCAGCAAGGTCTTAACAGCTTCACCGGACTACTAAGGCGAGCGCTTAAGGCACTCAGCCGATTTTATTTTGGCAACCAGCTCACCTCGGCTTGGCTGTTGCCTGTTGCATGCAAAATCGCGACCTATCTTAACTAACCTAGCTAACTATTCATATATGTATGAGTTGCTGAAGCGTATATGTGTACCAAGCCTACACGCCTCAACAACTCCATATATTTATTATCGGAAAATTGAGAGTTTTTGAGTTTGATAAGGGAAAAAAAGTAAACCCTTCCACTTTCAGGTGTAAGCGTGTAGGCGTGCACGTGTGCGGGGGTGATCGTGTAGTATTGTAGCAGTGATGTGTATTTGTGTGTCACCGTATCGCGCAAGCAACGCACTCAAGGACTCCCTACCGAGGGATCGAACCTAGGCTTGAGCCGCTGCCGTGGGAGGCCTAATCGGGTCCTTCCCCACGCCCTGCCCCAACATAGGCTAGCAACGAACTCGCGACTTCCCTGGTGTTGCAAGTGTGTATGGACAGTGGTGATCACTTAACATCAGGCGACCCATCTATTCGTTTGCCTCCTATATCATATAAAAGGCTCTAATATATTTTGCAAGTTATACCCACAGTTCCGTTTTCACGAGTTTCAATGTATTATTGCCAATGTGCTTTTCTTAATAAAACTTTTTATCTATGATACAGTTTAATTGTATTTACATATTTATTGCAGAGCCATTGATCAAATCAAATCTAAAAGTATTTGATTAAGGTTAAGCCCTAATAACGTACTTATAAATATCAAAATCACCGCCGGTTAGAAAAACAACCCAGTCATCGAGAAGAACCGCAACAAACTCGATCGGGTACATTTTTTTATCATATATACATTATAGAATAGTTTTTAGTGAATGCATACAGAGAAATAAGTTTCAGACGTCACCATCGTTCACACATTGATCCACTCTATAGCCTTCTGACACCAAAACCCGCTTGACGTGGCGCTTAAACTTATAGTCCGGTAACTCGATAACATGCTTTGGGACTTTGCTGTAAAACCTAACACATTACCTACAAAACTATTACTGGTTTTGCTAAGTCTGGTTCATGGGACGATCAGTTCGTTACAGTTTGTAATATTTAGCTTATGCTGGTCTTTTACGAAATTCAGTTTTTTTAAGTTTTTACGGACCTACATTAAATTAGATTTTGTGCGTAACACATATTATCTAATGACACAATTAGATTCGTCAAAGGACTTATTTATTTATTGTATTAAGAAGACCTTTTGTAGTCTGGTTAAGCTGTTAAGACCTTGCTAGGTTAATAGCGTAGTCAATTCGAAAAAAAGAAGACCTTTCACTGTGTTTTTGTTTTCATCTAAAAGTGTTTTAGTGGTGAATAAAAGAGTTTTTAATGTTATCACCAATTTTTTTTTGTATTTCATATTCTTAATCATGCTCTACTGCATTGCATTGTTGAATATCTAATAGATTACGTAAAGTATAGCAACATAACATACTAAGGGTGATATATAAATCTTACAACAAAACAATCCAAATTATGACATTAACTAAGTTTAAAATCAGGACGTAACAGCAATATTGAAATTTAGAATTTGGTGGCTTTATGTTACAAGCTGAAGTATCTACAAATGATGTACTTTCTGTACAGAGTTATTAACTTCATAGGTTCAAAGGCGGTATTAATTCAGTCAATAATTATAAGCGCAGCCTTTTCATTACAAATCGATCAAACACTACATCGCTTTATAGTGCCATCGGCAATCATGTAACGCTTTCAGTGTAGCTTGTATAGCTATATAGTACTTGGACGACCGAGCCTAGCGCGGTTCTTTAAAAAAACATTTTTAAATTATAATAAACTGTTAGGTTGGCCTCACAAAATTATCATTTTTCATCAAAAAAAAAAAAATCTCTTTTGCTCTCACTAATACATATATAAGTATTATAAATATAAAAATGAATAACATCCGTTGGATTACATTAGTATTATTTATAATTGGGTTAGTTAGTATTATTATAGTTAGGATATTATGATAGTATTTAAATTTATTCACGACACATTGCGCTTTTACTTTAAATATCTATTTAACAACGTCAAAATTTGTTACATTACGTTATTATTGGTCACGAGTTAGCTGGTCTTTTATATACAGGAAAGCACGCAGATGTAGTAGAATAAACCATATAAAATAACTGTGCATTGTACTGTATGCCGGTAATACAATTAATAGCTCCTTGATAATTATTCCTCATTACCTCCCTGTAAATCTGCCATAGAATCACGTCCCCGGCATCAAGCTGAGAGCAACGGAACAAACTCCTTTATTTATTATTTGACAAATCTTGTAATTAAACTCGATCTCTTTTTAAATGACCGCCCAAAGCGGCCGGGATTTCGTTTTATCGGAAGAAATTGTGAATTGTTTTAGCTGTCGTAAGAAATTCTGTGTTTGATTTATGATTCGTTCCCTTCTAAATTAATATTTCGTAACTTCAGTGTACAATTTGGAAATTTTACAATTAAAATTTTACAAATTACAAAAACTTGTACCTGATGGTTTATAGGTCACGGTGAAGAATAGAAGTTTTGTTGTGAATAACCTGGTTTGAAATCCATTTGGCACATGATCAAATTCTAGATAATCTGGTTAGACTTTTTTGTTATAGGCTGGTTTAAACATACCATAGAAGGATTAAATGTAGTCGTTCGTTTAAAACTTAAGGCATAAATTATTTAACAATCAATCATAGATTACTATGTTTAACTTAATAGACGCGTAACGTAATTACGTGGTTTTATGTTTGTTAAAGGTTTTCTATATTAATATTATAAAGAGGTAAAGTTTGTGTGTTCGTGAGTTTGCGAGGTTGTAGGAGATAATATTTGGATCTACAAAACCGATTTTGAAAATTATTTTACCAATACAAAGCGACGTTATTTGTGAGTATCGTAGGCTATATATTAACCCAAAAAATTAAAAGACTTTTTTGCGGTAGTCGGATTTGCAAAGTAAGTCGGAGAAAAAACGGTCAAAAAGTAACGTTTTTTACGAACGCTGTCTTAACGATGGGAGATATATGATTAAGTTTTAGAGAAAGTTGTAGAAATATATGATTAAGTTTTAGAGAAAGTTGTAGAACTTACTATTAACCTACAAAAATTCACCGACAGTATACGTCTAACTTTTATGTTTAAGTCACTAAAAGTACCTAGTCCGGTGAAGCTGTTAAGACTTTGCTGGATCACAAAAAGTAATCATGGGTCACAAAATAAAAAAAAGTAGTATTTTATATTTAAAAAATAATTTAAATTGTTAAGTGATGTTTGTTGGTCATATTATCTATATATTAATACGCGAAGCAAAATCTTTGTACTCCTTTTTAACATATTTCCCGTGAAAGGGTGAACTTGAAATTTGGCATACTTAAAGTTTACATGGCGGAGAAGTGCAGAAAGCTGTTTATTTTATATAAAATGCATTAGAAGTACATTAAATAAATTAAAATATTCACTACTCACACTACTGCTTGAATAAAAAACATGTAAATAAAAAAGACATTTTGACAGTCGTCAATAACGACTTCAAAAAAGGTTGCGAAGGAGGTTGCTATGCTCGACTATATGTATTTTTTAACTCTACGTTCCAATTACCATTTTTCATCGTACATATAATAATGATATAATAAAAGGTAACTATTAGTGTAATGTTTATTATTTTTTATGGTGAACTCACTTCAAATGACGATTTAATAAAAAAATGAGCCAAATAATACTTTGTATAATCAAAATAAGAATTTTGTTCATAAAAGTAATCCATGACTTAGACCCCCGCGGTTACAATGTTGCAATTCAACTTCATGTAGGTTGCTTTTTTGTTGAAAAAAGAATTTATTTTCAAAAGCTAATGGTAGTATTAAAAACGTCTTTGTCTTGGATTCATCATTTGATTGTATTGTGTATCCATTATTTTTCCAAACGATGATTGATACTGGGCATATCACTATTTCTCATAATGAACAGACTACATTTAATTCAATATCACCCAGATATACTACCCACCCACGGTGTCGTGTAAAATTAATTGAAAATTGTGTCATGGGTTGCGATAAATTTTGTTTTATTTTGTTTTAATTAATTAGGAAATCTTTGAACTAACATTAATGAAGTAACAAAATAGTAATACAATTAAAGGCTAATTACATATTTTCATTCAATACAATTTCATTTCTTCCGCGTATATACAGTGATACATGCACTGTTTTTTATAGTCTACAATTACACATCAACAATGTTAAACGACGATAGTTTTAATCATTCGTTAACTTCGCGTTAAACCGTCGATTTAGGACGCATTTTAATAACTTTTTGTTATTTCAGTTACTAATATTCGTTTCAGATTACCATTTTCAAGTAAATATCTCGCAAATCAAATCAAACGTTTTTCTGTTACCGTGAGGCCTAAATACGGCCAATCAATCCTAGATGGAAGTACAAAGTTGCGTCCGCTGTATTATTTAATTACGTACTTCCGCAAAGTAACCCTTTCATCAATCAAATATACGGATGATGTTTGGACAATATTTACATTACCAAATGTTAGAACTAATGTGATAGAAGGATAATATACTTTATTACAGAAACATTTAAGTCTTATTCATGTTATAGAATATCAATCGTTATTGAATACGTACATAATATTATATGAAGACTTGTGAGGTCTAATCTCACGTTTGAGAAAGTGCACTCGAAACTTTTCCCATAAGGACCTCAAGATATGTTGTGATATTTCTTCGATAACAAGGAAAGTTTTGTCACTCACTGGCACTACGATTATATGCGGCTCCGATTTTAGGTTGTTTGCGAAAAAGTCATTTACCTTACCTTAAAAAGGGGTGGATTGTTGTTTGGTTCTATAGTTATTTTAATGGTAATAGTAAAAGAATACCATACTGATAATGTAGGCAATAATATTATAGAGTTAATGATTTAAAACTATGTATGTTTAGAAAGCTTGCAATACACACATGTATATATTTCAACAACAAATATTTCCTCATCGTAAATTCGAGTAGAATTACAATGATTAAATTATACTAATATTATAAAGCTGTAGGATTTGTTAGAACAAGCTAAACACAAGAACTACTGGTTCGATTTGAAATCATATTTTAGTATTGGATAGCTTATTTATGAAGAAAGGCTATATAACATCACGCTAAGACCAATAGAAGAGGATCACCAATGAAGAATGTTTCAAAAGCGGAATTTGTTTTCTTTTGAGAGATTCTGCTGCGTGTTAGCGTTTGCCTAAATTAACTAATCTACACCGAGGAAGTCGCGAGTAGAAGCTAATAACTAATATACTGGGGGCCTAACCTAGATGCTTATCTACAATCACTAACGCAAATGTAAGACAGGAAAATGTATGGAGATGACATATCTGAACGCTATATCACATGATTTTATCATATATATATATATATGCGTTAGTGATTGTAGATAAGTAACTTGGTTAGGCCCCTGTATTGAGATTCAGTTACTGAGATCATGAACTTAATAATTACTCTTTTGTGCATTTTTTTAATGAGGTTTGAGTTATATATTAATGAAAATATATATAAATAATAATAGTAGCAAACACAAGAACTCCGTTGAAATAATGTAAGACCCGATCCCAAAACATCTCATGATGAAATTATTCTGGATGATTATTACTTCGAAAGATTGATATTTTAAATTATAAATTAAATTTGTTCGTGGTAGAGCTACGCTGATGCATATAACTGGTTTCAGCATGAATGGGTCACCTCTTCCGGGGCAGTACCACTCTCTCACAGATGCTTCCCTTTCCCCTCCCCCTTTCCCACCAACACAGACTGGCAACGCACTTGCGACTCCTCTGGTGTTGGTGGTGTCTATGGACGGAGACGATCACTTAACATAAAGCGATCCACCTGTTCATTTGCCTTCAATAAAATATCTAATTAAGCATCTTTCCGAGTGTGCCATTAAACTTGTAATTAAAAAAAGAAAATAATTTAATAAATTTGGGCTCTGAAACAGTATAGACAGATTTCGTTATCTATAACATTATCTAATGAAACTGAATTATATATTTTTAGTCTAATCTACGCTTTTTACTGTCTAGTCATCTATAGATTCCGTGTCTATTTACATTTTGTTTCTATTTATTAATCCTTTTTTAGTTTGCGGCCCGCTACACCTTGAGTCCAAACTTATTTTTGGCCCGTTTAAAAAAAGGTTTTTAAAACATTATTAATTATGCCTGTTTAGACTAAAATTATTAAGAGACGTTGCAATGCACAACGATATTATCCGCCCCTCTTTAAATCCATCAAGCGCCATTTTTTTCCTCCCCCCAACGACCCCCACACCAGTTCTTAAGTAGTAGTAGTATAATCATGGAGTGACGACGTCACGCGTCTCTGTGGTCAAAATAGTTGGAAACTGTGATCCGAAGTCACAATAATTACAACTAAAGGG
Source organism: Antheraea mylitta (assembly GCA_014332785.1). Taxonomy (NCBI): domain Eukaryota; kingdom Metazoa; phylum Arthropoda; class Insecta; order Lepidoptera; family Saturniidae; genus Antheraea; species Antheraea mylitta. The sequence goes on along the minus strand of JACEII010000049.1, from coordinate 1,032,546 downwards.
ATTAAAGAGGAGGCCTCCTACGTCTGCGACAACAGCGAAAAGATGAGTCCTTTTTTCCTACATCCCTCCGGCCTTGTGCATTGTTTGCGACCAACAGGGTATTAAAAACAGCCGAATTGTGAAATCTTTTTGTAAAATAACAACTAGCGTGAACAATGCCAATAATCAAACAGAACACGAATGTCAATTAATTTTTAACAGAACACAAAGAAATTAAATTTTCATGAGTAAAACGGAAAATTTTATGAAAATTAGATGCAAAATAATAGCTATTAACAGTTGTTGTTAATTAGATATAGAGATATATCGAATGTAAGTAATTCGGTATGAGCAAGATTAATATACTGCTTGTTGACGTCAGTACTGCGAAGCGATCTGCGCGTTCAGTTACAAACGCATTCGTCTGAAAATTTCACTTTGATCTTTTACGATTAGATGAATTTAGTATGCGAATACTAATAATAGTCAAGCCAATCTTATTATCATTTTATTTACGAATAATAAAGAACGTTTAACAAGCCATTTATTTTCACGTTAACATAGGATAAACCGTAAGATACAATTTAAAATTCTATCTGTAGACTCACTCATGCTAATAATTCTCTTCTCAACGACATGCAGTATAGTTATGTATGATACTTTTTGGATGAAGAAAGCTTCTTATAACAATGTTATATTTACCGTTTTTATTAATGTCGAGAAATCCATTGCGGATACGCCACCCTTCCTATCGTCCTACGCTACGCTAATCACCTTGGACAGCCGCCCCAACGATCCGCTCCGCGGAAAGTAGCCGCCGGGCCCTATCCTATTAGGGAGACAGACTGGGTATACACCAATTGCCTCCCCTAGTCAGCCAGACCTGAGCATTCCTCTCTTCAGGTCCGGCTAAGGTGGCAGGAGGAGTTGAGCAAATAGTCGCTTTCCCCGTCGGTTCTCCTTTGATGGAGAGTGCCACTTAGAGGCTCCACCTCGCAAGCTCTCTCCGCCGCCTCCTACCTAACCAAATGAATATTTGATCCTGGGTAATCAACTTAAAGTTCGAGATGTTTACTGTACTGTGAAGTTCTGGAACAATCTCTAGGATAGTGTGTTCTCTTTTTCTTATGACATTAAGTCTTTTCAACAGCGGGTACTTACATTGAGTTGTCTATCTTGGTAGTCACTGCTTTTGTAGATTTTACCATAGTTACTCATCGCTTATAGCGCTAAAGTATTTCACGTGAAGCAAACATAGAAAAAAAAAGTGAGGTTTAGAAATTCGTTCATATTTAGGTTAACTGGACTTCTAATAAGTATGAAATGAATACACTACTTTTTTCTGTTATAATTATTTGTCAATTTATGGGCTTCTTAAAAAATAGTCTGCGTAACTTAATGTATAAAAACAGGGACGAATAAGATCATCTGAATGTATTAAGCCCATTTACTTATCTACTTTTCTGTCGTACTTACGTCGCATCGTCATTAAAATTACAATAACTTTTGATAGAGTGAAACGATTTTAATGAAACCAAATCTAAATGTTATGCGAGGACATGCTTTTTGATTTCCTTTTGAGGTGAAATTTTTTCGTGAACGCGATACTTTAACAGTGACGCGTGTTCTAACAAACAGACTGATAGACATTTCTAAAAATGATTAAATTCTACTCCAATTCTACTCATTCTAAGACACTTGCAAAAATGTGTTTTGACAAGAATCTAAAAAGTACATACATCTTAACTTTACATTCTTATTAAAATATATAGAATATACCCGATTAGGCCTCCCACGGCAGCGGCTCAAGCCTAGGTTCGATCCCTCGGTAGGGAGCCCTTGAGTGCGTAGTTTGCGCGATACGGTGACACACAAATATACATCACTACTACAACACTACACGATCACCTCCACACACGTGCACGCCTACAAGCTTGCGCATGAAAGTGGAAGGGTTTACTTTTTTTCCCTTATCGAACTGAAAAACTCTCAATTTTCCGATAATAAATATATGGAGGAGTTGTTGAGGCGTGTATGCTTGGTACACATATACGTTTCAACAACTCATACATATATGAATGGTTGGCTAGGTTAGCTAAGATAGGTCGCGATTTTGCATGCAACAGGCAACAGCCAAGCCGAGGTGTGCGGTGCACCCTTGAGCTGGTTGCCAAAATAAAATCGGCTGAGTGCCTTAAACGTTCGCCTTAGTAGTCCGGTGAAGCTGTTAAGACCTTGCTGGGTCAATAGCGTAGTCATTTCGAAAAAAAAAAAACAGAAGATATAGATCTACCGAGTATTTATTCGGTATCAGTTGGAAAGTATTTTAAAGAATATACAAAAAAAAGCTCCAAACTACACCTATAAACATAATTAGTGACAATAATGATATCAACTTGGTAAAAACATACTGCTAGCAAAAGGCTTCTTTTTGAGAAAAGAAACATGTTTATTGTGAATTTCAAATACTTGGAATCTATAGTTATAGGTATATATATTTCTCATACTAACTTGTAACAATGGGATATTATAAATGTTACGAGAAAATGTAAATTATTGAAAGTCTGCGAATTTAAATAATTGCTATTAGTTTGTACATTATACTATACTATGCATTGAACCAATATGTTGTATTTTATTCATGAAAGTAATTATTAAGTTTTCTTTCCGAATCCGTGTTTAGTATGCCCAAATACCGATTTAATTAAATTTGAAAATCAAGCTTGAAGCCGACGACATGGCGCTGTCAAATTGTGCTAGATTAATTTTGATTCATTTTGTGTTGCTTCCACCTGTTCTCAATTTAATTACGTCGGAGTTCCCTTGATAAGTAGCTATCTCATTTCACATGATTCACTTGAAATATCTAATTAAATTCTTTATATAGGTAGGTAAATACGAAACTCTGTAATAGAATCCATCGTTTATTTACTTGTTTAATTTAAATGGACATTCGCAATAACTTTAATTAAATTTCTGCGACTACTACCAATAGGAAAGATATAAACTTATGTTATTTGTGTTATAAAATCATATCAATAGCTCGGTCACTTTCAAAAATTCGTTGGAAATGTGTACTTCAATAAAATATTTTGGTAAATGTAAATGTATTATGGCGCGTTTAAATTTGCAAGTTTCAAACCAAACCTATGTTTAAGTATTTCGGCTACTGCTTTACTTTTTTGAAATACATAATTTTAGAGTCGATGCCAAAACATAAATGACACGCGGACACTTGTTTTGTTATCTTCTGAGTAGTTATTGTATATGTGGTGAAAGATTTCATTGAATAAAAATAGTATTTTAATATTTAACGTACGAATTAATTTCAGTAATGATGGCGACGAATAGAATGTACGTAAATCGAAAAAAATGGAAACAGCAAAAGAATTTTATCAAAGAAAAAATAATTGCTTAAAACATTAGAGAACGGCACGGTCTACAGTATTTAAAAGTTTCTCAGTAGGGGAGAGTGGGGTAATTGAGAGCGACGGGTAAATGGGAACAGTTAGATAAATAGTACATCTCCCCGTACTACACTGTCGCGAACCTATTCTACGGCTGAATGGAGAGCCATTCATAGCGTATGCGAAAGTAGGATTGAAAGGACGCACTAGTTTTGTCACTGTAAGTCGAACAATTATTTCTGTACTTTCGATATAATTTTTGTCATCAGTTATAACGCATGTAAGTATCATATTCTTGAGTTCAAAGGTTTTATGTTTTTGCTCATATCATACACGCAGTATCTGTTTTCAAATGTAACATAGATTGAAGTTAATGAAAAATGCTTTTGAAAGTGGCGGCCATTTTTATGTATATTGACTGATTCGGGTAATTGGGCGTTCCCAATACCGTTGTATTAGTTAGATAATTTGGTACGTTCCCAATTACCCCTTACCCTCCTAATTACCCATAGAACTGCTGGTTGATTGTGTAAAAATATTTAAACTTTATAAATTATTTCAGATGCCTTGTAATTACGTAAGAAAGATCGATCAAACGTCTTTCTTGATTACCTCATACCATTCCCTTTTCCCCCACGGGATGATCTCAATTACCCCATAGGGTATCGGGCAAACAGGAACGGCAATGTTTTTTGTTTTCGTTTATATTTTTATTAAAACGAAAAATTTTAAATAACGTTCTATGACTACTAAGTACATAGATAACTAAAGTTTATGTAGCAATAAAATTTGATTTAGTTTATAACCTTTTTCTAATATTTTTTAGCGTTTGAAGTTAAGTGTTCCCAATTCCCCCACTTTCCCCTATATGTCTTGGCATTTGATCCTTAAATATATATCGTATAAAAGGAAATCAGTAGCCGCAATAGTCAAACATCGGCTTTAAAATAGCAAAATTAAGATTTACCACACAAACATTTGCGTTATTATTAGAAAAAAGTTAAATACGTATTGAATTCTTGCTTTAAGAAGATTTCGTATTCAGTGCACCGCGCTCGCCCGAGGCAAGTTCGCGTTATCCTTTTTTGCAAGTCTAACCTAACCTAACCAAAGCGAGACAAAAGAGCAAAACATTTAGTGAGGTAAACATTAAAGTAACAGTAAAGAGGTAAACATTCAGTGACCCCGGTGCATTAATTTTGAAACCTTTCAAAGAAAGTATTTAATTTATCAATACGTATTTAACTTTCTATAATAACACCGTTGTTCTTTTAGATTGTATACAATCCATATCGGTATCATGAAAACATAATAGTATAATAAGTTAACTCTGTACAATAACTGTAGAAATACGAGCTTGGCACACTCACTGTTCACGTGTAGATACGTCCAAAATAAAACCCACGAACATTATTCAGTGCTTACATGCGCGTGACTGATATTCTATCTTCGACAATATGCCGTATGCCGTAGTAAACACTGACGCTGACGTCAATAGTAAACGTAGGCTAATATATCAGTATATATCGCTTCATTTTGTGCATTGAACGTTATCTTAATTTATGTTTCATTCGCCACTTGTTACTATATGCCGGTTAAACGCTTTATAATGGAGACAAATCGCTTGATAATAAAGTCTAGGTTAGTCTTAGCAACTTCTGCATTATTCACAAATGTTTCATCATGGTTTGTGTTTATAACCACATAATAGAAGTTAAAACTTATACATGTACATTAATGCTTTTAAATATATATAAAAATTTATATGTAAGTTAACAACAGTAATACTTAAAGGCGCACGATATGTTAATATGAAACCCATTATTAAACAAAAAAAAACGTGATATTGGAACTTTATTATAAAACATATAGTCGAGGGAGTCATGTGATACCGCGCTATTGACTATAGTGGAAGTGTTACTAAAGACCTCAAACTCTACTGGTTGAAGTTATCGGCTTCTCATTTTTTTTTATATCATAGGAGGCAAACGAACAGATGGGTCACCTGATGTTAAGTGATCACCACCGTCCATAGATACTTGCAACACCAGGGGAGTCGCAAGTGCGGTGCCAACCTGTATTTGGGAGGAGGGTGGGGGAGGGGCAGGAAGAAAAGGAGGAAGGGGAAAGGGAGTGTAGTGGGTCTCCGGCTCTCTCACTGACCGAACGAAACGCAACAATGCAAGCACTGTTACTTCACGTCGGTTTTCTGTGAGAGGGTGGTGCTTCCCCGGACGAACCGACCCATTCGTGCTGAAAACAATAATAGCTTCAGCGTGGCTCTACCACTACGAAAAAAAATTATTTACCCCCGATGTGAGACGTCATTGGTTGGAGGTATCGACTGTTTATGTATCTTGATGCCTTAAAAAACGACCCTGGCTAGATGCTGGGCTTAGTAGTCCGGTGAAGCTGTAAAGGTCTTGCAATTGTCTATAGTCAATTCGAAAAAAAAAAAATGATGCTGGGATAATCGCTCAGACAGTTGACCTGGTAACATCTACGGATAATTCGTCGTAACTATAGTCAGTGTTTTGTTTCTGTGTCGGTTAACGTTTTATTCGATTGTTCATGGAGGATTAATTAATCAAATCATAACCGTAACGTTACTATGGACGACGTCATAATGCTACATGGACGCCATTTTATTGCTGCCCCGACATATAAATAATGTAATTCATTGGAAAGGTAAACTCTTTTTTTTCGAATTGACTACGCTATTGACCTGGTAGGGCCTTTACAGCTTCACCGGATTACAAAGGAATGAATGACTCCCTGTCAGTAAATGTAGTAGATAGCGACTGGATTCGAATGTATACGATTTCGTGCGCTACCGACCTGAGGGTGCTTGATGTCAAAAGGATTCGAGTGTGTCCGATTTAAAGTCATCGAGCCGAGCGTGACAGTTCACTTTCGTTTACTACTTAATACGCCTAAAGAAGTTTTATACTTAAAATTAAGTAGGTAACTTATAGAATGAAATTTGAGCACCCTAACTGCTTTTATTGCTTCACAGCTAACCCTTTAACTAATCCTGTACAAATTCTGAGCGTATGACTCATATATTATTGAAGGTAAAGAGTCACGGCGAGGTTTACTGGAGGACGTGACGAGTCGAGCGACTAACAACATGCGCTGTCACGCAATTTATGTACGTAACGTGCTCAGAGGAGTGTGAGTGCTTGCTCGATCATGTTTAAGGCAGTACTTTAACGGTTTCTGAATATCACATGCGCGTTAATATTTTATCTATACGACTATAACTCTGTATCTATGAGCAAAAATATCCCAGCAAATTTTTTATCATGAATATAATGTAATGTAAAAATATAATTTTATAATTTTTATTAATTCCATAGTTGTGTATTAATTAATTTATAAGATTCTGAAGACGGAGTATTTTATATTTTTTTTTTCAATTTTTTTTTTATTATTATTTTTTATTTATTTTTTATTTGTTTTTTTTTTTTTTCTAATATGAGGTATGATTATCATACAACACCACGATCCATAAATATATAAAAAAAAAGAAACTTGGATTTATTACCAATGTAAAATGATCCTTGAACAACGGCTGATTGATTCCGTGTAATAAAATTCATGATACTTAACAGATTAATTGGCAAAATTTAGCATACAATTATCTATCAACTTCAGATTACACATGACTAAATACAATTAAACGGCCATTGTTTATTTGCGGACGAACGCTTTACAAGCCGCCGGTTAATGAATTTGGCACAGACTCAGTGACATTTGCGGTCAATCGGAATCACGTACTCAATGTATGCTATTCGATAAAAACGTCATCTGCAATCTAATTACATACTTTAATTCTGTTTGCTAGTTTCTAATTTATTTTCAAACGAATTGCAATAGATTATGAAATCCTCTTTCTAAATAGGTTTTTTATTTATTTCATTTTTAGGGGCTTTTCCTCCGTCGAAAATATCAGCTCCATTGTTCTTCTTCTTTTAAGCTCCATGAAGAGAATGGCTGATGAGATATCATTACCAAATCGTACAGCATCTTAGCTTTACCCGAATAGTGTTCGGCCAAGATGCTGTGACAGATACCAATGATCTGACAATTACTTCTCATACTAACATTCAAGGACTCTTTTTTAATGCTGTTTCTGGTACACTAAATCATCAAATATTGCAAATCCTCAATTTTTCTCCAAACATCGCTGTTGAATGTTCCACTTTCCTTGTTAATTATGCAAAACTTCTCTATGGTTAGTATCCTGGACGGAGTCTTACAGCTTAACACATTGTCGGTTTAGATTATATTAGAGGCTATCATATAGTGTTTATATTGTAATATACCAGATACCCTTTTCCTTACGTCTTTCATCAACATATTTTTTCCATCATAAAACATTTCTGCCAATTTTGATAACTTATCACAACAACTAATCTCCTTTAATGTACCGTGCATTGATTCAAACTTTTGCAATACTATCAACCTCTTTATTCCCTTTAATGCCAACATGCGAAGGAATCCATTGAAATTCCATTGACTGATTTTCAAATTGTTGCTTAAAAATATGGACTTGGACTTTACATTAACAAGAAATATATTCTCCGAATAAGTAGATATGAATAAAGACATTTCCCAACGCATGTCTTTCCATCTATCAGCCTATAGTTGACAATATAACTCAAAGTACCTATACGTATGTTCGATCGAGTTATTCTTGATAACTAGGTAGCCTTACAAATTGGTGATAGTAGTTTTGACGTTTATGAGCGCCTTATTAAAGCCAATATGATAATAACGACTGATGATCGTCTTTGTTTTGGAATTGCATTCTGCTAACGCTTAAGTACAATGCTGTCACTTTGTTGTAAAACGTGTTAAAATACTGCAAATCGTCGTAGGTTACAAGCATTGTAATAAGACGAAGTTTTCAATGAAAGAAAATAATGTGAGGAAACCATGGAACGCCGCTAAGGTTTTACTAAAATAACCATCTTTTGGGAGTGATTTAGCTGTTACACTTGAGAACCAGCTCCTCTTTGTAGACTACGTTTACTATTTTAGACTTCATCATCATTAATATCAGGTGATATGGTGAAGAAAAGCTAAAATATATTTATAGAATGTCACATCCTATTTATAACAATAATAAGATTAAAGTGCTGTGTTACCAATACTATAGACTATTGGAAAACTTTTCCCTAACTATACGAAGGTCCTTTATTTACCCGCTATGGAATACTTTGTTCATAAAATATCTTGGCACATGGCACAACCTATTGAGAACATTCTGTTGGGAACTTTTCAGAAACTAGGTTGTGTTGTTGCTATTGCTGTGGAGGCAAGCGGCTTTATTTCTTTGCAAACAAGTAAAGAGAACTTTATACTTCCATAAGTTTCTGCTCTGATTAAAACGTTTTAGATTTGTACGTTTTCCTGTATTACTTAGTAAATAGCATTTGCAGTACTTTTATTTATAAAGTAAAGCATCACGTACAGAGTATTTTTATTTACTCCTATCCAAATGTACTTACTGTTTTTAAAGGAATGACATGAAAATTGATTTCTCTTTCGATTTTTATGACTGGAAATACACAGAAGAATGAAGTATCGGTAAGTATCAAACTTAATTTAGTATAGTTTCATCATAATATTCTTATTATCATCTACGTACTTGCTTTTATATAACTTCACCATGTGTAGTTTTTCTGCAGTTAATATTCTAGATTATTACTATCAATATCTTGTAATTATTTCAGTGATCTATGTAAATGTGGTGGCCCCATTCTTAAAACTTGCCAGGAAGTTTTTGTGTTGTCTCACAATTTATACTCCGTGAAATTACTATCGTGCTATCCACTTAACTTGTGCTTAATAACCGAACTATATTATATAAAATAACACCAGTATAACAAAATATGGAGTCAAATAATATAAGATTATGTATAAAATTTATGTCACCGTGTGACAGACTAAGATCACACCAAGAACCTATTATTTGCAGTTATTTAAAATCCACTAATATTTATTTCATAAACATAATACATGTTATTACATAAAAGTTAAATACGCATTGAACTCTTACTTACAGAAGAGTGTCTTGCCCGTGATTATAAATGGACATTATTTAAATTCAAATATTCTCTAACTCTTGTCTAAACTGACAGTTCTTATTCGTTTGTTTTAACTGTATCTCTATTTGCCGGAGAAAGAAGCTTCATAGTAAATTATGGATTTCGTGCATATAATAAATTTGGAAGAAGAAATCAATAACAATTTTAGATATTCACAAGAAAATCAAAATCTTATAACTTTAAACAAGCAATTCTTGTATATTTTTATATATTCAGGATCTCGGAAACGGCGTCATGTATTTCCGTGAAACTTAGTATATTGGTAGTTTCGGGGACGAAAAATTGATCTAGCTAGTGTTGTTATCAGGTTGTATACAGTCAGGATGCAGTCAGGATGCCAATAAATACTAAGTAATTACTTCCACTCTTTATTTGCCCAGAGTTACGGCTTACAGTACTTTTTACAAAAGAATGCGTAAATAACACTGACATCTTGCCTTTTATAGGCCGAACTATATAATTTATAATACGATCTATATAACTCAAAGCAATTACCATTTTCTTATAATTATAAATAATTCGGGGTGTAAGGGGTGTCGAGTAACATCTTAAGACTTGAGACACCCAAGCCAACCTCACCTGCACGTGGTGCACCCTGCTGATCAACGAACGAGGCAATGGCGATAGCGGGGTGGTAGGGTTTATACAGCCCGACTGGGTCGCAACCACCATGTATATGGCGAAAAAGCCCGTCATAGTGACTCGCTTTTGCGCGTCGCGTTTCGGGATCAGCCTGTGCATATCCAGTACCGGGTGATTTTCGTCATTATGGCCGGCATGACAGTGGCGACCGACGATGAATGATCTGTCTCGCGGTGGTCGCCACTGTTCTTGGATTGTACTATGCTTACCATCAGGCATAGTGCAGTCACTTTGTCGTGCTTCAATAAAAAAAAAAAAAAAAAAAAAATTCTGCTATATGTTTTAAGTAACACAAAGATAATAATTAATGAATAATATTAATAATATTATTTACGTACATCAATTCTATATAAAATCATTGTTATTTATGTATCTGAAGTATGTGTATGTGTGTAGAGTAGAGACATCTAGCCCTTTATAGGTCAAACTATTTAAGTTAAAGCAATTACTATTATTATCATAAAACTAATGTTGTGCAAGTAATAAATGAACAATATCAATTCCTATTGAAATGACTCATTGCAATCTATATAATTATAATAATTCTCATTTATGTATCTTTAATAAAATGGCGTTAGTGTTAATGTGTCTCTCTTATATGTTGGCGCTTGGCGCTAGTATCAATGCGTATCTCTAATATGTAGCGCTAGTATCTCGAGTCTTGAATGACGAGCGGTACCGGAAGTGGGTAGCTAACACTAGATTTTATTCATAGAAAACTTTTGTAAACTGAGATTTCAGGCAATGCAAAAATATAGCTAGAATATGAAGGTATATTTCGTCGCCGCTGTCAAACCAAAAATAGCTCAGATGGGAATTGGTTGCTTAAAAATCCGTGTAAAACTAGTTCGAATCCGAGTGTATATAGTTTTTTTTTTGGAAAAAATGATAATTTATTTAAATTAAATGAATAATCTTATTATTATAATTATAAGAGGGATATCTTTTTTAATATTTTTTATGTGAAAATATGCTAATTTAATGAGGCAAACCGGTTTATTTTAATTTAAAAATGTTTTTTTAAAGAACCGAGCTAGGCTCTGTCGCCCAGGTACTTTCTACTATTTGTCCGCGCCGAGAGAACGGCCATAGGCTTTAGCTGCTGCCGATTAGTCTGTCTAGTCTGAGTAGTCTAGTCTGGTAGATAGAGTGAACCGATTTGAATGAAACAAAGACTATTTTGTGAACCCAGTACTTTAGCAGTGATGCGTGTTTATATAGACAGACAGACAAACAGACATTTCTAAAAATGATTGAATGGGTTGGCTTACTCGGGTTAATAGTTAATACCACCCTCTCACAGAAAACCGACGTGAAGTAACAGTGCTTGCATTGTTGCATTTCGTTCGGTCTGTGAGAGTGCCGGAGGCCCACCTCCCCTCTCCTCACCTTTCTCTCCTCTGCTACCCCTTCCTCTTTCCCCAAACACAGGCTGGCAACGCACTCTACTGGTGTTGCAAGTATCTATGAACGGCGGTAATCACTGAAAATCAGGTGATTTGTTTGACATAAAAAAAAAACAAAAAAGAATTATGCTCGAAGTATTGTAAGACTGAAATATAAAAATATCCCACGTAGGAAAGTGACATTAATTTTAAACGTATTCAGCACGTCATTTACGTACGACAAAAGGTAAAATTCCCAAGTCCTAATGACAGAATTCAAGCTCAGCCTCTCCATTAGTGAAATGGCTTAGCGTCGGATTCTTTTATCGTTAACGTACAAGAAATACTCAAGATTTTTATGTTAGAAACAATTTTTGTATTGTGAAAAATATTCGAAACATATTTCAGGAAAAATAATTCGAATGTATTATATAAATGAATATTTTCGCAAGAAAAAAATATTTATATTTTTTAATTACTAGCTTCTGCCTGCGACTTCGTCTGTGTAGAATAGTAACTCTGGGTTAATGCTAACACGCAGCGAGAGCTTTCAAAAGGAAAAAAAATGATTTTGAAACATTCTTCATTGGTGCTCCTCTCCTACTGGTCTTAGCGTGATGATATATAGCATATCTCGAGCTTGTTGTCATTTAAAGTACAGTAACTTATGATAGAGTAGACTGTTTTTAATGAAATAAAGACTAAGTTACTCTCGAAGATGTGCTTTATTATATATTTATTTTTATAATACACTGTGTAACGCTTGACCTCAGTCACATCTGATGGAAAGTGACGACGTGGTCTAGGATGTAACGCGCTCACCCAGTAAAAGCATGATTTTCGATTAAGGTTTTATTGTCAACTCAGTATTTTAGTAGAGATGCGTGTTTATACAAACATACCTTGTCTTATCCTATCTTATCCTATATAGTTTAGAGGAATTTATCGGACACAAAATACATATAGGAGTTGTTGAGGCACGCGTGCTTGGTACACATGCATATTTCAATAACTCATATACGTATACCTAGATAGTTTAGCTTAGGTTAGCTCTGATAGGTCGCGATTTTTGCACAAAACAGGTGACAGGTGAGGTGTGCTGTGCACTCTTGAGTTGAGTTAGTCATCCAAACATCCCAAATCGGCTGAGTGCCTTCAGCGCTCGCCTCAATAGTTCGGTGAAGCTGTAAAGACCTTTCCAGGTCAACAGCGTTTCCATTTCGAAAAAAATAAAAATAAACAGACAGATATTTCTAAAAATGATTGAAATGTATTCTATAACTTATTCCTAGACACCTACATCAAGTTTTTTCACGAAAATCGAAAAAAAAAAAACAGACACGCCACATTAACATTCTTATTAGTATAGATTTTAAAGTATGGATATTAATTGAAAACCACTGAGTGTGAGTGTTGTTGGTGTAGGTTAGGTAAGTAGATTAGGGTGTAGGTTCCTAGATTCCAATGAGACGGAAGTTTCGATAAAGGAAAACACCGTGATGAACCATAGCATGATAGTAAGGCTTTTTCTAACGTGACCTTAGTAGCTACTTTTCTCGAATTGAATATGTGACGACAATTGTTCCAACAGCTACACTTGAGGTCGTCTCTTTACGTTCAGCGTATTTATTATCTAGGACCACGTTGTCACTTAACATAAGGTGGTCGAACGCAAAAACCTAAAATTAAAAAAATTATAAAACTTTAACATTGATTCACTGACTACTACCAAAATAGAGACATGTATAAGTTTTTGTTATAAAAGTGTTTATACTAACAAAAAAATTAATTAGCCAAATAATGGTGCAGTCATTCTCAAGTGATGCGTGTAACTACATACATACGACGATTAATTTTTATTTACATAGAACAGATATTCGGACACTTACAGTATTTACACAATATCGATTTTCCTATAATTTAAAACTATTCCGTGCCGCGTCCAGTAGTGATTCTGGGTCTTAAAACAAATGAAATCAATAAATAAGTAGAATAGCTTTTTTCTGTTTCGTGGTTTTTTAATAGGTTTGGGTGTTGATGCGCCCTTGTCACCGACATATTAATAAAAAAAATCTCTATTTAATTGATCGATTTTTACATATATTTTTTTCGTGTAGTTTTAGCCATAACGAACACAAAGAAAGAATTATGTAATTTGTTTCCGGCGTTCTGAAGGTATGCGCGTACATACATTACGCAGATTCATTTATATATATATATATACATATTTATATATTAAACATAAGTATTACGGACACAGAACACATTTATTTTATCACCTATTCAGTAAGAATAGGTTTTCTTTAATTTAGTTCAGAGACTTTATGCGAGTTCGAGTAACACTCGGACGGTGTTTTTATTTGATGTTTTACTGTTGGTATAACCAATGTATTTTGAACCTAGGCTGTGGCCCTTTCTACGAGAGAACCAAACGAAAAAAATAATACCGTTAAAAACACACACACACTAAAAACGTTCTGTGAACTGAAGTGTTCAGTGAAATTCTTCTGATATCTGCTATAATAAAATACGTTTTTGGACAAATCCAATCGACTACCTATTGCGGCCCTAAAAACACGTGTTCTTAAGTAACAGTGTGGTTTTCTTCTGGAAACGGAAGCCTAACAAATATACAACCCTCTAGAGAGGAGAGGAGATGAGGTGGGCCTCCAGCGCTTTTACTAACCGAACGAAACGTGACAATACAGGAACTTTTTTTTTTTTTATTGTAGCGCGTCAAAGTGACTGCACTATGCCTGATGGTAAGCACAGTATAATCCAAAAATAATAGCGACCACCGATTGACACACTGTCCATCGCCGGTCGCCACTATCATGTCGGCCTGTAATAAGCTGGATATGCACAGGCAGGTTGCCTGTTGCATGCAAAATCGCGACCTATCTTAGTTAACCTAGCTAACTATTCATATATGTATGAGTTGTTGAAACGTATATGTGTACCAAGCATACACGCCTCAACAACTCCTCCATATATTTATTATCGAAAAATTGAGAGTTTTTCTGTTCGATAAGGAAAAAAAAAGTAAACCCTTCCACTTTTATGTGTAAGCGTGTGGCGTGCACGTGTGTGGGGGTGATCGTGTAGTGTTGTATCGGTGATGTATATTTGTGTCACCGTATCGCACAAGCAACGCATTCAGGGGCTCCCTACCGAGGGATCGAACCTAGGCTTGAGCCGTTACCGTGGGAGGCCTAATCGGGTGTGCGGGAGCGAAATTAACCCCCAGACCACGGCGGCGTGATCTGTGGTTACGCGGGCGTGGGTGTGAACACGCTCTGTTTCGAGGGACAGGCTGGTACTGATCGTTCGCTGACGTGATTGAATCAGGAGGGTTGGTAAAAATGTGTCTCCGACGTCTTTTATAACGCGTAACGGTAGGTACGGGTTCATAGTTTGCGGCGGATACCACTAACGGACTGGAATGATTCGCGGTTTTTTCAAAATAACTAATCGTAAGATTATTTCCATCTATTGTAAAGGTATCTCTTTAGTAGGATCATCATCATCATCATTACCCTTATCCCACCTAGGTAGGGTTGGCACAACATGTTTTCTTTTTCCACTCTCTCCTATCAAATGTCATCTCAGTATTCACACCTTTTACGCACATATCATTTTTCACACAATCCATCCACACCTTTTTCGGTCTTCCTCTACTCGTATATCCATCCACTATCATACTCAACACTTTTCTAGTCACATGGTTTTCATCTCTTCTCATGACATGCCCATATCATGCTAACCTATTACTTCTCAACTTCTCTGTCACCGGTGCTATTTTCAAACTTCCTCTGATATACTCATTCTTAATCTTATCCATTTTAGTCACACCACACATCCACCTTAACATTCGCATCTCTGCCACATGTAATTTCCTCTCATCCGTTTCTTTCGTAGCCCAGAACTCAGATGCATACAGCATGACCGATCTTATTATGGTTTTATAAACCTTTTCCCCTTGAGTTTCAAAGGCATTCGTGGGTCACAAGCTACCCCAGACACATTTCGCCATTTCATCCATCCTGCATTTATCCTGTTCCTCACATCCTTATCAATGTCACCGTCGTTTTGTATCATTGAACCGAGATACCGAAAATTGGAGCAAGCTTGTAAGGATACACCATTTAAGGCTATAGGAGAAAAACTAGATGTACCACCAAAGTCGCAAAACAAGTATTCAGTTTTTGTTCTACTAATTTTTAAACCGACATTCTCCAGGTTTTCTCGCCATTTTCCAGCCTGCTCTGGACATCGTTAGCGTCCTCTCCGATAAGAACAATGTCGTCAGCAAACAGCATACACCAAGGTGTATCCTCCTGTATGTCTGATGTTAATGCATCAATAACAAGAAGAAATAAATAAGGGCTTAAAGCTGAACCTTGGTGTAAACCTACTGCCACATTGAAATCATCGGTAACTCCAGCTTCGGACCTAACTTGTGTTTTCTTTAGTAGGATAAACACCAATATACATAATGATTAAAAAAAAACAACATAACATAAAATCGTATGCGAAACCATTTAACCGTGAATCTATAACGTGAAATTCAAGTAACAATGAAAATTGCAAGCCGTAGTTACCGATATAACCCAGATATCCTGTTATACGATACTATGCGAAGTGGCGAGACAAATCGCTGGCTCTGATCCAACCCGTCAGTTCCCGTTGCATCTCGACACAACCCGTCCGGGCCCGTTGCGAATCGTCACGTGGGACAGTATTGTGGTGTCTCAGTGTCAACTCGACCACTCCAATTTGCAATAAACGATACGTCGTTCTCCATTCAAGAGTCATTTTACAAGTGAATTGTTAAATGTTCGTTTCGCCTTGGGCCTTTTCTTTAACTGGATTTTTTAATACTGTTTCGATCTTAGTATAATATTTAGACTTTGCACGCGACTTCGTTCGCGTGGAATAGTTACCTAGGGCTAACGATAATACGCAGCGGAAGTTCTCAAGAGTAAATAACCCCGATTTCGGAATATTATTCATTGTTGCTCCGCTCCTATTAGTCTTAGCGTGATGATATATAGCCCATAACCTTCCTCGATAAATGAGCTATATAACACTGAAATAATTTTTAAAATCAGACTAGTAGTTTTTGAGATTACCCCCTACAACGCCACAAACTCACAAACTTTACTCGTGTATAATATTAGTATAGATAAACGAATTAAACGAAGATTACAAATTAATTGAACGAAGCCTTTTCTTGTCAAGAGATATTTTTAAGCTATAATGAGTATCGTAATCATAACTAATATTATATATAGCTGTGCCCGTGACTCCGTTCGCGTGGATCTTAATGTAAAAAACAATTATTAATAAAATCATCTGAATGTATTAAGTCCAGTACCTGGGCGACCGAGCCTAGCTCGGTTCTTTAAAAAATATTTTTAAATTAAAATAAACTGTTAGGTTTGCCTCAGACAATTTATCATTTTTTCACATAAAAAAAAAAAATAAAAAAAGATATCTCTTATATCTATAATAATAAAATTATTTATTTAATTAAAATAAATTGTTAGGACTGCATCACAACATCATCATTTTTTACAAAAAAAAAAATATATATATATATTAGGGTGATTCAAAAAAACAAAAAAAATTTTTTTCTTCTCTCCAGCATGCTTAAAAGTTCAATTTACGTGTAAGGAGATCCCAGTTAAAATTTGAGCGCTTAATATTAATATTAAGGACATCCGCATCGCACTTCTTTATTTTCCATAAGAATAACATAGAAAAATATTCATTTGTACCTTCTGATTTTTATTGCTTGCCCATCATTAGTCATAAAAAAAATCCCTGTACATATTTTTGTAGAGAATTGAACGCTCTACAAAAAAGGTCTCTTACGATTTTTCCAAAAACCTAACCACTTAAAAGTTATTCGAGGTCAAATTCCAATATACTGAAAATTTGACCATTTGTAATGCATTACAGCGAATTCGATAAAGTTATGGAAAATTTTCTTCAATATTTTTATGTCTCTTCTTAATTTAGGCTTTCACAAAACCTTTTCAAATTTTCCGCAGTCATTATTTAAGAAAAATCAAGCAGTTTGATAAGAAATTATTAATATGTATTTTAAATATTTTGTTTTCTCTCATTTTTATTGATGAAAATTCAAAATCATGCTAAGTAAAGTAGTGCATTCGATCGGTTTTCTAATTATCCAATAATTTTTGTTTATGTTTTTATATCTATAATTATTAATATTTATTTTCAAAATTTTATTTGAGTTATTCCCTCATCCTTCTTCATAGCCCGCTAAAAAAGAAACTTTTCAAACTCTATCGGTAATGTAACTGTTTTTTTGGTTGGCGGAGTTGTGGATAAAGTAGTTTAATTTGTTGATATTTTTGTGAAAATTGATTTTGCTGTCTCTCATCGTGTTGTTATTAGAAATATTAGTTTTTTTTACATAAGTATTTGATAATTTTGAGTTTATATCTTATTATTTCATCATAAGAGTTATAATTAAGTTCGTTTCTCGATAATGCATTACAAATAGTCAAATTTTCAGTATGAGCTTTGACCTCGAATAACTTTTAAGCGGTTAAGTTTTTGGAAAAATTGTAAGAGACCTTTTTTGTAGAGCGTTCAATTTTCTACAAAAATATTTACAGGGATTTTTTTTATGACTAATGATGGGCAAGCAATAAAAATCAGAAGGTACAAACGAATATTTTTCTATGTTATTCTTATGGAAAATAAAGAAGTGCGATGCGGATGTCCTTAATATTAATATTAAGCGCTCAAATTTTGACTGGGATCTCCTTACATGTAAATTGAACTTTTAAGCACGCTGGAGAGAAGAAAAAAAAAATTTTTGTTTTTTTGAATCACCCTAATATATATACACTCGGATACGAACTGAGGTTACATGGATTTTCGAAGCAACCAATTACCACCTGAGCTATTTCTGTTTTGACAGCGGCAGCGAAATTTACCTTCATACTCTAGCTATATTTGTTCATTGCCTGAAATCTCAGTTAAAAAAAGTTTTCTATGAATAAAATCTAGCTAGATCGATTTATCATCCCCGAAACTACGTACAAACTAACTTTCACGGAAATAGATGACACCGTTTTCTAGATCCTGAATATATATAAATATAAAAATATACAAGAATTGCTCGTTTAAAGGTATTAGAAGATAGAAGATAGATAGATTTACTTATCTACTTTTCTCTCATACGTAAGTAGCGTCGTTATTATAATGTCAATAACTTTTGATAGAGTGAACGGATTGTAAAGAACCCAAGACAAAATGGTACTCGAGAAATATACTTTATGATTTTATTCTGAATACTTTAAGAGTAATGCGTGTTTAAATAAGCAGACAGACAGACATTTTTAAAAGTGATTGAAATGTATTTTATTACTTATTCCATGACACTCTCACTTTTTTTTTTTCACAAAAATATAAAAAGCACAGACAAGTTAGATTTACAGTCTTTTTGTATATATATATACGAATGTGTGTGTTTATTTATTATCGCCTTTTAAATCTAGCATACATTATATTAGGGGAAGAGGGCTACATAAGAAAAAAATCGTATGTGTGTTATGTATACGCATTAGAAGTTATACTTTTTTTTTTATTGAAGCACGACAAAGTGACTGTACTATGCCTGATGTTAAGCATAGTACAATCCAAAAACATCGGCAACCATCGATAGACACATTATCCATCGCTGGTCGCCGCTGTCATGCCGGCCATACTGACGAAAGTCACCCGGTACTGGATATGCACAGGCTGATCCCGAAACGCGACACGAAGAAGCGAGTCACTATGACGGGCTTTTTCGCCATGTACATGGTGGTTGCGACCCAGTCGGACTGTACCCTACCACCCCGCTATCGCCATTGCCTCGTTCGTTGATCAGCAGGGTGCACCACGTGCAGATGAGGTAGGGCTTGGGTGTCTCAAGTCTTAAGATGTTACTCGACACCCCTTACACCCCCTAAAAAACGAACGTAGAAAAAACGACACTAAAAATAGAAAAAAGGTATTTAATACATTGAAAGTTTTAATACAAAGAAACGAAATGTTGACTATAGCTAACTTCAGGGTGTTGGTTTTTCGTGACGATGTGTGTGTGGATCGTAAAAATTTTCTCTCATCATTTTTCCCTAATGCACCAAAAGATGTATAACTTCAACAAGCGCTCGAGTTATTTAAATATAAATATATATCAAATGAAAATATGTAGCAAATAGCTGGTTATTACTGTCGGTGATTATGCAACGTCATTCACGTCACTGAGACATTTGGCCTCAAGATACATGACGTTCAAATGCATATTCCATTTGCGTCATTACGGCAGAAATACCATTTCTTTATTAACAAAAAATACAGTCGAGTATATTTAGTATGCAAATAACTTAAGAATTCTTCTTTTTTTTTTTAAATTATTTTTAAAGAAACCTCTCTGACTCTGCTATTTATTTTAAAGACGCAAGTTAAATAATTGTATAGACTGAGATAGTAAGGGGTTAAGGTTAGAAAAGTATTGGTTTGTAATTGCCACACTCGGAAGACATCTACAGGTGCTCCGTGATGGATTTTCAACTTGAAGGCGCTAACTATGGCTAGTTAACAACTGGCATTAAAACCTAACCACTAAGCAAGACAAAGTATTGTGCATGCTTTAAAGCAAGGATTCTCAAACCATTTTGGGCAAAAGAATCCTTTTCCAAAATGGATTGATACCTCAAATCCTCTCAGTCAAATTATTATTAAATCGCGTATATACGTCAAAAATCAAAGCTAGTTTTTAGTCCGTTGAAGTTATAGGCCGATAAGGCTAAGAGCGTATAATCAGTTCGATAAAAAAAACAGAGTAAATCAAAACGTATCTGAAAGACTCTTACGCTCGAACAACGCACGAACTTGCCCACGCTTATTGACTTCCTGAGTTTTTCATCTTGTACGAGCTTGTACTCGCTTATCGACTAGTTGACTTTTCAAAAAGCTCAACAATGATACTTCGTACTAAAATATTAGTCATTCTCGTAACCTCGTAATAAAACATATATAAAATCTTAAAGGTTTCAATATTAACTTGCGTTAACTAATAGTGGTCAATTTTTAGACTTCGTCGACCTCCACAGTCAGATTTTGTTTTTGTCGGCCCCTTGGAAACCGATATTGACCATTTTAGGAATCCTAGTTTTAAAGTAAGAACTATAGACGATATAACACGAGGCACGTCTATAGAAATGTTTTTAATTTGCTTAATATATAAATTATTAGTAATCCGGTGAAGCTGTAAAGGCCTTGCAAGGCCAATAGCGTAGTCAGTTCGAAAAACAAAACAAATTATTTTAAAAGCGCAAATAATAATTAAAGTGCGTCTTAAGTCTTAAAGCAAATCTCTACGTTTGGGTGTTTAAAATTGTTTTGAAATAGGATTATCTCAATTTAAGTTAAACAAACAGACATTTCTGGCGGATATCCAAAACGGTCTGTTAGCCTGCGGCTCATGTCAGGGTTGTCAACTTGTTAAAAGGAAAACTCGAGATTTGTTTTTATTTTAATATTGTTTTGTAGACTAAACGTGTGCCCGATGAGTTTTTACTTCGGTAGCATCTCAGGAATCATTCAATTTTATAACCTCCTGTTTTAATAAGAGGTATTTTTAATAAGAGGAAAAAAGATCCGCAGAGGAATCATAGTCATTAATATAGCTCTCAGAATTCCTACGCTTTATTGACACTGGGTGGAGCATATTGCTCTTAGAACGGATGGTTGATGGAATTAAAATGTTCTCGAGTGGTAACCATAAACCAGCAGAAACTATGAGAGTTCATTAAAGTGGTCGGCCATCTGGTAAAGTGGTCAAGGTCAGTGGAACCTGCTGAATGCTAGCTGGGCAGGGTCGTCCTTGTAAAAATTTGGGAGAGATTCATATCCAACAGTGGACGTTTTCTGACTGAATGAATGGATGGACGAGCTGAACTTTCTTAGAGCACGAAATTTTTAGAAATCCCTTCATAGTAGTCACATACGTCGTAAAGGAATTCTTGCGCAGAATATTATGCTTAGACCTACCGATTTAGATCGTGTATTGTTTGCAAATCAATCTTAAGCATTTTATAAAATATTTTTTTGTATTATTGCTTCGTCAATGAAACTTTGAACCTTACAAATATTAACGGTTATTGTTTAATATTTAGTTATGCAACCCGGTATAAGGCAGGAGATGATAGCCATACGCGTATAAACTAAGATAAGAAATTGCTACGTCGCATAACTGGGTGGTCGTCCGGTCTGGATAAGTACCCAATGAAATTATGTATTTAGTTTTTTAAGTTAGTCTTGTAACAACTCTCTTTTGTATCGGACAAATTAGATTGTGCTTTTCAAAAAGTTCTTTTGAGTATACCGAATTTTGACTATTTATTTATATTTTGATTCGATGAAATATTATCAATGTTTTTATAATGTTTTCAATTCATCTATTTAGTTTTAACATTCTTTTTACTTGCTTAAAAATACTTTGCCTCTAAATTCACTATTTTGGATTTATCGCTAAGATATATAACACTAAACTACGATTTGCTATAAAAATAAAGACAAAAGACATACTCACATATCGATCTATAGAATAACGGTTATACGAGGCGCTCTCATAACAGCTCTGAAGATGTCAGATAGCCAACATTTTACCCCCATGGGGCCAGTATTGCTTATTATCTACAGTGGGCACGGACATTACAGAGGCGCGGTCACAAAATAACGTTACATAAAATATACGAGTCCATTGTCTAAAGATTATATGAGAAACAGTTATGTAAACATTTTTATCATTATTGTCAAAATGTCTTCTTACACATTGGTATTAATGGAACATGAATTTACCTTCTTTTATAAATTTATTACTTTTATAATATAAAAATCAAAATATCCTTTATTCAATTTAGGCCATGAGATGGCGCTTATGAACGTCAAAGCTACCACCGATTCAGAAAACAACCCAGTCATCGAGAGGATTTTTTTTTTTCGAAATGTCTACGCTTTTTTTTTTTTCTCGAACTGCCTACGCTATTGACCTAGCAAGGTCTTAACAGCTTCACCGGACTACTAAGGCGAGCGATTAAGGCACTCAGCCGATTTTATAATGGCAACCAGCTCAAGAGTGCACGGCACACCTCGGCTTGGCTGTTGCCCGTTGCATGCAAAATCGCGACCTATCTTAGCTAACCTAGCTAACTATTCATATTTGTTTGAGCTGTCGAGATGCATATGAGTACCAGCATATCCGCCCCGACAACCCCATATATTTTTATCGGAAAAATTTGGAGAGTTTTTCAGTTCGATAAGGGAAAAAATCTTTCACAAAATAACCCTTCCACAAAGACGTGTAGCGTGTAGGCGTACACGTGTGTGGAGGTGATAGTTTAGTGTTGTAGCAGTGATGTATGGGTGTGTCACCGTATCGCGCAAGCAACGCACTCAAGGGCTCCCTACCGAGGGATCGAACCTAGGCTTGAGCCGCTGCCGTGGGAGGCCTAATCGGGTGTGCGGGAGCGAAGTTAACCCCCAGACCGCGGCGGCGCGATCTGTGGTTACGCGGGCGTGGGCGTGAGCACGCTCTGTTACGAGGGACAGGCTGGTACTGATCGTTCGCTGACGTGATATCGTCGGGAGGGTCGGTGAAAATATGTCGCGGACGTCTTTTATAACGCCCAGCGTTGAGCACGGGTTCGTATTTCGCGGCGGATACCACTAACGGACTGGGATGATTCGCGGCTCGCTCGAAATAGCTGGTAGTGAGTGATTTTATATACGTCCAGATGGACGGCATCTCCAGGTCCCTGTGGAGATCCGCCCTCCGGACGAACCAAGGAGCACCGGTGATTTTACGCAGAGCCCGGGTCTGCAAAACCTGAAGTCTATCGAGATCCTTCGCGTGGGCGAAAACCGGACAACTATACGTCATAACGGGACGAATACAAACTTTATATATTGTGAGCTTATGTCTGAGGGACAGTTTGCTCTTCTGACAAAGTAAATAATGGAGGCGACCCAAGACCATAGCGGCTTTGTTTCGCACTCTTTTAAAGTGTGGCTCAAACGTTAAGTGATTATCTAAGGTGACGCCGAGATACTTGACCTCGGTGGTCCAAGGTATCTCGGAATCGTATAGCCTTATGGGCTTTAACTTGTTCTCGCGATGTCTAGGATCGAAGAGCATCGCGGCACTCTTATCGGGGTTGATACCTATTCGCCATCGAAGAAACCAATGACCGAGTGTGCTAACGGCTTCTTCGATGCTGTCTCTAAGATCACTCGGCCGCCAGCCAGAGGCGTAGATGACTGTATCATCAGCATAACAACCTACCTCGACTCCCGGGAGCTTAGATAGGTCGCTGATGAACAGGTTGAAGAGGGTGGGCGCGAGAATTGAGCCTTGCGGCACACCTGAGCGTATCGGACGGGGCGATGAGAATTCGCCGTCTACTCTAAAACGGAAGGTTCTAGCGCTAGATAATCGCGGAGGATGTGAACTAACCTATCGGGTATGCCGGCTTGATTTAATTTGAATATGAGCCCTTCGTGCCAGACCTTATCGAAGGCCTTGGCGACGTCGAAAAATACTGCAATTGTACGTTTCGGATTAGTGTTTTTCACAGGCGGATCCGGCTCCGGATGCGGATCTTTATTGAAATTGGAAAGAATGTACTCCGTGAGGCGGAGCACTTGATCCGGACAGGAGTGTTTGGCGCGAAATCCAAACTGCTCGGGTGGAATTAAACTTTGATCGTTAATCGTGACCTGGAGACGGTTCAGAAGGAGCCGCTCGTAAAGTTTACCTAAGGTATCTAACAAACTAATCGGACGATAGCTATCGGGAAGCGTAGCTTTCTTGCCGGGCTTGTGAATCCCTATCACTACGGCCTCTTCCAGACGGCTGGAAAATGACCCTGGGACATGGCCGCATTGAAGATGCAGACCAATAGAGCTATGATGCGGTCAGGAAGGAGCTTCAAAACCTCGTTCCTGATCCCATCCGGACCTGGGGACTTCCTAGGTTTGAGACGCTTGATGGCGGCCGAGACTTCATCGAACGTTATCGGGGTTAGGGTATCCGCCGGAAATGTCTACGCTATTGACCGAGCAAGGTCTTAACAGCTTTACCGGACTACAACCATCGAGAGGAACCGGCAAGAAACTCAATCTGGTTTATCTCTTCATCTATACTAATATTATAAAGATGTAAAGTTCGTGAGTTTGTAACGTTGCCAGGGGTAATCTCAGGAACTACTGGTCCAATAAAAAAAATCTCTGTGTTATATAGATTATTTATCGAGGAAGATTATAGGCTATATCATCACGCCAAGATTAATAGGAGCGGAGCACTAATGAAGAATGTTTTAAAATCGTTTCTTTCCTCTTGAGAGTTTGCGCTGGGTGTTATCGTTAGCCCAAAGTAACTATCCTATGCGGACGAAGTCGCGGGCAGGGGCTAGTTGTTTATATAGATGTTGAACTACTGATTTGAGGACTGAAATGCTGATGTGATTTTTTTACTTTGTCAATGTGTTATGTGGAACTGTTTTTTATTGTTATTAAATTGTACATTTTATTAATGCGTGTGGAGCTGTGAGCAGTTTTATGCTATAATAAGTAGTAAATAATAATTATCGAAAAATACTTTTAACTTGCCTATAACCTTCCTCGATAAATTAATTATATATATTATATTATTATATATATTATTATGATAATTATCCATATAAGAGTGAAAGATTTTGAAAGGCCAGTAGTTCCTGAGATTATTCCCTACAGCGTCACAAACTCATAAACTTCATCTGTTTATAATATTACTATAGTATAGAAGATCAATTGCCGAGTGTAAGTTTATCTCTCTATAACGGATGCACCTATTTAGTTAATTTTGTTTTTCTGTGTTTGCAATGCAGGACAAGTTTTATAAGAAATGTTCTATAAATCGTACAGAAAAATTAAAAATCGTAAAATTTGGGTTAAAAAATAAAATTAAATATATATATATAAGTTAGTAAGTGAGACGGAATATAGTAAGTATCATCTTCAAAAATATTGTGAGATTAACTTTCATTTGCATAGTTTTTGGATTGCACTGTGCTTACCATCAGGTATAAGCAGTCAGTCAGTCACTACAATAAAAAGTGTGTGTGTGTACTTATGTACACGCGTTATAAGTTATACTTCTTTGACGTAACAAGATAAAAATCTTTTATTCAAAAAAAAATCTTATTCTACGTTTGTAGAAAAAACGACACTAACAATAGAAAAAAGGTATTTAATACATTGAAAGTTTTAATACAAACAATAAATACAAAGAAACAAAATGTTGACTATATTTGACTAATTTTAGGGTGTCTGTTTTTCGTGACGGTGTGCGCGTGTATCGTAAAATTTACTCTCATCATTTTTTCCTAACACACCAAAAGAAGTATAACTTCAAAAATCATTTGATATTAAAAACTTTTTTTGTTCGACATAATAAAATGCCTTGACATATTTAGTTTAAAACCCATCGGGGTGTAAGGGGTATCGAGTAAAATCTTCAGACTTGAGACACCCAAGCCAACCTCACCTGCATGTGGTGCACCCTGCTGAATAACGAACGAGGCAATGGCGAAAGCGGGGTGGTACGGTTTTACAGCCCGACTGGGTCGCAACCACCATGCATATAGCGAAAAAGCCCGTCATAGTGACTCGCTTCTGCGCGTCGCGTTTCGGGATCAGCCTGTGCATATCCAGTACCGGGTGACTTTCGTCATTATGGCCGGCATGACAGCGGCGACCGACGATGGATAATCTGTCTCTCGGTGGTTGCCGATGTTTTTGGATTGTACTATGCTTAACATCAGGCATAGTGCAGTCACTATGTCGTGTTTCGATAAAAAAAAATCCTTCAGCATAAATGAAAACTATGTTTAACATACCTCGCATGGAATACCGCCCCTAGGCAATTACCTATTACATTTGTAAGTCTATCCGCCACTATGAAATACAATGTCAAATGTTATTTTAATGATAAATTTTGTGTGAGTCAACTCCTTTGTGGTGTACTCTCTCATTGGGACGTATTATATTAATTGGATTTTGATGATAGATGTTCTCTCATTAAAGCTACTATTAGAGATATTATGTAGATGAAATACACGTATATAACATTGAAGTAAGTACTTATAGAAAGTTCTGAGTAAATGTCATTTAATCCACAATAAGCCGTTGACTAAAATCGAAATATCGTATTCCCACAATTATCGAAACAAAAAAACAGCAATTGAATTCCCTTATTTGTAACCCAAATCAAAACAGCAGTCGAGGGCTATTAGCATTTAATAAGGATGGCCTTTAAATGGGCAATCGAGCGAATACAATAACAATTCCCGTCTCGTATTTTTAATTAAATTGAAATATTCATTCATTTCTGTCTCTACTTACTGACATTTATCTAAGTACAAAATTCCTTGTAACAAAGGGTCCTCAGTCAGATTAAATTTCCGGCGGGGTCCACTTCAGCCCTAGAATGCCCTTTATTACCCCGTTACAAAAGGCTTCACTGCCGTGGCACTAGAATATTAGAAGCTCCCTCATTTATTTCCTCAACGATTTACTTTTGTCTACTTTGCAGCAATTTTAAAAGCTGTACACGATGTTTTCTCTTAATAGCTTCTCTGTTTGTTTGTTTACTTTTATTGTTTAGTAATTTTATGTTCAAACGATGTACAAATGCTTGTTTAACAAGTTATAAGATATTATTTACTTGGTTTCTGGTCTTATTTTAAGTAAAGAAAGATTGTTCATTAACTTAATTGAAACTTACTCTTTTTTCTCTATAAAGCAACTATCCTCTGCCTGCGACTTCGTTCACGTGGAATAGTTACTTTGGGTTAGTGCTAAAACGCAGTGGAATCTCTCAAGAGTAAAAAAAATCCCAATTTTGAAACATTCTTCATTGGTGCTCCCGCTCTTATTGGTTTGAGCTTATAACCATCATCGATAAATGAGCTTTATAACACTGAACGATTTTTTCAAATTGGACTATTAGTTACTGAGATTACCCCCTACAACGTCACAAACTTACAAATACACTAACTTTACCTGTTTATAATATTGGTATAAACGTAAACTTAACTGAGGAATCAAACAATCAGGATTGAATTTGCTTTATTTGTTTACTTTATTATATAACAACTCTTACCCGTGACATTATTAGAGAGAATGTAAATTTAACTAATCTGCCAGGAATAATATGTTTATGGACGAAAGATATCCTATGTCTTTTTTGTATCCCTTTCAAAAATAATGCACGATTTCACTTATATTACTTGGGATAGATTGATGTTAAAACATAAAAACCACACTTATCCTAGAAATGAAATAGGCTTTAACCCAAATAGATCTTTGATGATAAATTTGCTACTCGAGAGTGGTTGCTACCGCCAGAGGTATTACAAAGTACCCCACCGACACACTACCCTTGCATTATTGTGGTGCTTCCTATATTTGGCTTTCGTCTATCTATGATCTATTAATGGCTGCTAACCATTTGAACTTAAATTAATATTTATATGATACGCGTAGATGAATAAAAAGGAACTTCACAGTCGTATTCGATCCTTAATTGATTTCCTCCTACATGCAACTGAAAGAATTTAAAGGAAGTAAATACCACAATAAGGCTTATAGAATTTTAAACTCAGATTGTTCAATTCAGTATCTACCACTAAGCTATAATGGCTACCAAACATTACTATATGAAATGAAATAAAGCAATTGATAAATGATTTTTTTTCTATGTTAATTTCGAATATGTTAATTTTTTGAATAAATAATATAGGAAATATATTTCTTATAAGTTTAGACTGAAATAACAATAGCTTGGCGTTACACAAAAGTCCCAAATTTGTCGAACATTGTCGTTTACGTCTAGAGTTTCTGGGACCTCGTATATAGAATTAATACCTATACAAATTGTGTCTTATAAGTTTAGGACCAAAGAACCAAGGAATTATATAACTATATATTTGTTTGTTGGTAATAAATAGATATCTACACAAATGTAATATTGCTTACACTATTATCTGTATATATAGTATTTGTAATAGAACAAATACTTAATACTACCGAGTAGACTTTTTAATTAAATGCACTGTTTCATTATATGTAAATGTTTTTAATATGTAACAGCGCAATTTTAATTGTAAAGTTGTATCAAGAACATCCTGTACCGTAAAGCTTGTCATTCATTAAAATTAAATAATATTATATAATCTACTATTATTAAATTATTTCACATTATATATATATGGAAATTGTTTTTTTATTATAGGCTATCAAAAAGGTGGGTCACCTGATGTTAAGTGATCGCCACCGTCCATAGACACCTGCAACACCAGAGGAGTTGCAAATGCATTGCCAGCCTGGTTTGGAAAGGGGAAGGAGAAGGGGGAAGAGGAGGGAGGGAAGGGATAAGGGGAGATGGGTGGCGCTCTCACGGACCGAACAAAACACAATAATGCAAGCACTATTACTTCACGTCGGTTTTCTGTTAGAGGATGGTACTACCCCGGACGAGCCGACCTTTTTTTTTCGAAATGTCTACGCTATTGACCCAGCAAGGTCTTAACAGCTTCACCGGACTACTAAGGCGAGCGCTTAAGGCACTCAGCCGATTTTATTTTGGCAACCAGCTCAAGGGTGCACGGCACACCTCGGCTTGGCTGTTGCCTGTTGCATGCAAAATCGCGACCTATCTTAGCTAACTTAGCTAACTATTCATATATGTATGAGTTGTTGAAACGTATATGTGTACCAAGCATACACGCCTCAACAACTCCTCCATATATTTATTATCGGAAAATTGAGAGTTTTTCAGTTCGATAAGGGAAAAAAAGTAAACCCTTCCACTTTCATGTGTAAGTGTGTAGGCGTGCACGTGTGTGGGGGTGATCGTGTAGTGTTGTAGCGGTGATGTATATTATGAGCCGATCTATTCATGCTGAAACCAATTATAACTTCAGCGTAGCTCTACCACCTACAAAGGCCTCATAAAATTTATCTGTAGTTTTATTAAAGAAATATATATACATATATTATTATACAATGCGGTCGTCCAAACAAAGTGAAGCTTTTTTAAAGTATTAAATTAATAGGCATTCAGAATTGGGATAAAAAGGAACATTTAAAAATACTGTTTTGTGAACCTATAAAACTCTGTGTTCCAATTACATTTTAAAATCAAACAATGAGTTACACAAATTTCGTTGAAAGTGCAGGCTACATACACTTCGACTATTCTACGATTTGGGTTGAAGTTAGATATATCGTAAAATATTTATACATGTTTCAGCAGCGGCTCAAGCCTAGGTCCCCGTTCCCTCGGCGTGAAGCCCTTGAGTACGCTGCTCGCGCGATACAGTGACAAATCTTACATCACTACGACAACGTTGCACATATCACCTCCACACGTGCACGCACACATTTTGGGGTGTAAGGGGTGTCAAGTAACATCTTAAGACTTGAGACACCCAAGCCAACCTCACCTGCACGTTGTGCACCCTGCTGATCAACGAACGAAGCAATGGCGATAGCGTGGTGGTAGGGTTATACAGCCCGACTGGGTCGCAACCACCATGTATACGGCGAAAAAGCCCGTCATAGTGACTCGTTTCTGCGCGTCGCGTTTCGGGATCAGCCTGTGCATATCTAGCTATACCGGGTGACTTTCGTCATTATGGCCGGCATGACAGCGGCGACCGGCGATGGATAATCTCTCTCTCGGTGGTTGTCGATGTTTTGGGATTGTACTATGCTTACCATCAGGCATAGTACAGTCACTTTGTCGTGCTTCAATAAAAAAAAAGAACATGCTTACACATGAAAGTGAAAGAGTTTTTCTTTTTGTTTTTCCTTTATTGAACTGTACCGTTTTGAAAAATTATCCAATTCAAAATACATATATGATTTGTTGATGTTATATGCTCGGTACACATATATGTTTCAATAACTCAAATAAGTATGAATATGTTAGGTACATATACATAGCTTAGGTTAGCTCATATAGGTCGCGAATTGCATGAATCAGGCAACAGCCCAAGACGAGATGAGCCCTTGAGCTAGTTGTCAAAATAAAATCGGCCGAGTGCCATAAGCGCTCGCCTTAGTAGTCCGGTGAAGCTGCTAACAGTGTAGTCAGTTTGAAAAAAAAAATGTATACATGTTTAAATAATGCATTATATTTGTACTCCTGTAGGTTAGTATAATATCATATACCGGTGTATAATATAATGCTCGGTGATTATTATTTAATGTCTGCACACACGGTGATTTATTGTGCATAACGTACCCGTCGCGTTCATGTAAATCACACGATAAATTGTTGCCATGCACCTACTGTTGTTTTAATCTGTTTACGTTAATGTTTTTTTGTCTTCACATACATTGTTCGCGCATAAATTGGTTGGGGAATAGTCAAAATTATTTTTCATACATATATGTACAAATCGGATATGACTGGTCACTTATTGTCACAAAAACTTCATGATGAACGGATAAGTAGTTGATACGTAAAAGAGTTTTTTGTTATATTATAGGAGGCAAACGATCAGGTCGATCACCTGATGTTAAATGATCACCGCCGTCAATAGACACTAGCAACCCCTGAGGAGGGGAGGGGAAGTGGAGGTGGGCCTCCGACTTAACCAACAAACAAGTATTTGCATTCATATTATATCAATATAATCTATATTAATATTATAAAGAGGTAATGTTTGTGAGTTTGTGAGTTTATGACGTTGTGATGTTGTGTCGTTGTAAGGGGTAATCTCAGGAACTACTGGTCCGATTTGAATAATTCTTTCAATGTTATATAGCTCATTCATCGAGAATGGTTATAATCTCGCAAAGATCATTAGGAGCGGAGCACAGATGAAAAATGTTTCAAAATCGGGATGTTTTTTCCTTTTGAGAACTGCTGCGTGTTAGTGTTGGTGTTAATATATCTATTCCACGCGAACGAAGTCGCGGGCAGAGGCTAGTATTATATATTTTTGAAGCTTTAATAGTAAATAGATATTCTACATATATTGACGTGGAAAGTGTGTGTTAATGTATTTTAGTACTAGTATTCTGAGCCATCTGGCTAGTCTCAATAAAATAAACTATACGCTGCGGAAAGCTGTAAAGTAGGAACATAACTACCAAGCACTAATGAAGATTGTTTCCATAGTACTAAAAGCAAGCAATACTGTGTTGCAAGGTAAAATAAATGTAACAAAATAATATTTACAAGTGACATACTTATTCAAATCATCGCAGTCGGTTATGAGATTATGGAATACAGTAGGTATATTTGAATTTCATTGTATTCCCTTGATCTTTCAGCTTAATTACTATACAATTTTTGGTTAACTTTATGTTCTTATCAGCAAGTAACAAAATGTGCATGATTTTACAAATTTTATTTATACATACTCGATACCCCGGCTTCGTCTGCATTATTTAATTTTAGGATTAAATATTTTAATATTATTATCTTACATATATATATATATGCGGGTCAAGTTTTAATTTGTGTCGAGTCGTATATGTATTTTAGCTATACTTCAGTGTTAAACTCATTTATATTGTCTTGTAGTCCGGTGAAGCCTTCTTAGACCAACAACGTAGTCAGTAAAAAGTAGTTGAGAAAAAAATACATTGACATTGTTATGATTTTTATACAATCAATTTTTGTTTTCCTATTCTTAAAATTTGTATTTTTTACAATAATCAATTTTATTATTTTCAGAAATATCGCTGCTTAGCTGGAGCAAAATGGCTTGTGTTTCGCCGGCAATGATAATAAAACTATAGATACGTCATAAGCACTTTGACAACGCCTTGTTATGTGTTCTAGCAGCTTCTTTTTAACGGCTGCCTTGTCAATCCGTTCCACTCGATGCGCAACTGTTCTTCGCTATTTAGTTTTTGAGCTTGGTTGACCTTTGGCATTTTTTTAATCACCCCAACGCAATGATCAGTTACTTCATAAATAAATAGAAGTAAAGCCGTAAACAAGTTACTAATGAACGAATAAAAGTCATTAACAGAGTATTGCTGAGCTGCATTCGCTATTCAAATGCGATTTGGAAAGCATCCATGGCGAAACGTCTAGCGCTGCTGCCATTACAACCTCACCAGTAACAATTGACACACGCTTCCTCTTTCGTTTGTCTTAAAATCGTTCACCCAGGGGTCTTAAAATACTGGACGCTTTATATTTGTGAAAGAGCATTGATGAGCCAACTCGCAGTAACGTACCTCAATGACCGGCTGTTAAGCTCTAAACGAGGCCTTACGACCGAGAAAAATATATCGGATAAAGTAGACGGTAGTTTAGTTCAACTGATACGATAAAACATGTTTTTTTGGAAACCTACTCCTTTGAAGATTTAGAACATATACTTTATTGTTTTATTGCTTTAGTGTTTTTCAGATTTAAAAAAAATAATGACTATTACTTACACTTTTGATGGTACCTACAATTAGTAATTTTTGACGAATCTTTTGAACTTTATGCAATAAATATTAGTTGTAAAATTTTTATTTTTAAATTTCTGTTGAAGATCTAAGTGAGACAGCGATTTATATAGAAACATCTATATAAAAAGTTTATTATAGTTTGTTATAAAATTAACATTATTTTGTAAAGCTTAAGCCAATGTTTTTTCTGTTTGTTTGATTGCACTAGTATCTGGAACTAGTTAGAATTTTTTTTTCGTTTCATAACTTATTTATTGGAAAGATTGGAAATGCAAGATTTAAACAGCTACTGTAGTAATTATGAAAAGCACACCAAATGAGAACAAGGTAATAAATAAAGCGGGCAAGCCGTGTAGTGCATTGCGGTGTATTGGGGGCTGAGATCGAAAAGAGTTCAAGATGGATAAAATTGCTATACACAGCTATATTTATATTTTATTTTAATAACGAATACAGGGCGTATCTATGTCACGTTATTAAGTAATCGTCAGCTCATCAACCTGCCATAGACCCACTGTAGGGTCATAGGCCTCTTCGCGAAGAAAGGTATGGACATAATCACCACGCCAACCTAGGACCTGTTGGGGAATTGAAATTCTGAGAAATATACAGTTCTATATTTTTCAAGGACATTTCTCAGGTACAGGTTTCCTCATGATGTTTTCCTTCACTGTCAGCTGATAATGTTACCAATTAAAATAAGTACTAAATAAAATGTACGCGAAATCAGAAAAACTCGTTAGTATATGCCGGGGTTTGAACCTATGGATATCGAATTGAAATTTCTCCTGTCAGACTACTCGGCCATATCTATTCATAAACTAGACTATTAGAAGTTTTTGGCGGGATTTTAGTCTGTCATGTAGAGTATTTTATATTTTATTCATAATCTTGTGTTATTTGAATCTATATTTTGCTAACCTACGGGTGTTTTATGTACTATAGTTAGTTTATTGTGCATAAGTGAAATGAATGGAAAATAATACGACGGAGCATGAAATTCTGAGATGCAACAAAATCTCCCTGGAAGGTTCTAAAAAGAGATCCATCATCTTGTTAGAATATTGAAATAATCACACGACGTTTGTAATATTATTAACTACACAACAATGGCAGTAATAATCTGAAAAAATGGTTGCCAATTATAGAGTTAAAAACTATTTCGTAATGCTTGAATATATTTATTTACATAATTTGTTTTATTTTCCTCAGACCAAAGATATGAAGATTCGCAATAAAGATACAATAGTTTTCAAAATATTCTTAATCGATTTTATTGCGATTAATATTATATTCTTATGGATCGGTTAGAGTTTGTATAAAAAGTTTCACAAACGTTCGACAAATATGATTCTCGATCGACAATAAACTGTAAAGTTTAGCGTAACTCCCAATTTGGGAGCATTAAAGAAGTCCAAAGCGAAATTGACGCCAATTAGTAAAGTGTACAACGGGACAGATTTTCACGTCAGATTGAGTCCCGTTAATGAGACGACTGGATCTCATCGTAATAATAACATTGAATTATACGCTGTTAATTTAAGCTCGGATTTGCGAAGTACCGATTCCCTTTCGCATGGGATAATTTTGCTAATTGCTTATAGCCGTGTCATATTTTAGCACGTAATTTCAGTGTGCTTATTATATAAAAGATTTTGAGAGGTATAACTCACCGAATTTACGGCAGCCATGACGGCTTCCCAGTACTTGCTACCAGCTCATTCTCTGAAACAAAAAAAAAAA
This sequence comes from Antheraea mylitta, assembly GCA_014332785.1. Classification (NCBI taxonomy): domain Eukaryota; kingdom Metazoa; phylum Arthropoda; class Insecta; order Lepidoptera; family Saturniidae; genus Antheraea; species Antheraea mylitta. Next base: position 997,719 of record JACEII010000049.1, on the reverse strand, counting down.
AATATTGAGCCATCACGGGACGCCTGGCAGATGTGAAAGTCGAAATTGTTTTGTATAAGGTATATGCTTAAAAGAACAGATTACGACAGGAATCAGCTATGGAATAATGAAAGGATATAGCATTACAAATTGTTTCGTAAAATAATGACTGTTTATTTTATTACAAAATTTTTATTGAATACAAAAATTTATTTAGTCCCACGCGCGGTGTTTTTGGCGGCATTTAACAAAGGGCGCTAGGTTGTCGGTGCGAGCTGCATAACATTAGTAGAACGAGTAGCCTACAAAACAGTTTGGATCTTATGTATGTACAGATAGGGGCGTAAATGTTTTAGGCTATTTCGTCGTGTTTTGCGTCGCCACGCCAACAATCAGGTTTACCCTCCGCCTATAGATGTTTTACATCAAAAACTTGTATCTAGACATATAAAATGCTAAATATTGACTTAAAGAGAATCAATGATAAGTAATTAATACATTAATATTAGGCCATTTACCAAAATTAAATAGTAAACTTGTGGTTTAGTACATTTTTCTCATTAACGTGTGTCGTTAATCGAATTAGTCCAAAGCAATATCGTAAATGTTTCTGAAAGGAGGTCGACCTTGTTGACATCTCGTATGTGCTCTGACTCAATGCAGTCTCCGGTCGAGACGTGGTGATACGGCTTATAGTTCGACTTGCCATACAACAAACGAATTCATACCTAAACACTAAGTAGTAAATTATGATTTCGCTTACCGAACGCCGCAAACAGAATACGTCTCGCAACAAATGAAATGCCCGTATTTACAATCGGTGGGGCAAACGTCCAACTCCATTAATAAAATCGAATCAAACGGACATTCCGAAGTAGAATATTATGTGCGCGTGTGGGCATAAATAAAATTAAAACTTGTGCGTGGACCAACGCGATTTCACCACTGCCGCCGTATTGATGTGCTACGGATACAGTGGTCAGCGGATTTTCACCGCATCACTATGTTGTTTGTTAATGTTTCAAACAAGTCTCATTTAATTAGAATTTTACCCACAATTAATTCGAAGCAAATTTCAAATTTAAATACCAATGTATTTTCATACTTTTGTGGCTACGTTTATGGCTAACTCGTGTCTGGTTGATTTTAGGTTCATGGGAACTAGGCGTTTAAGATGGGTCAGTTATCAGTTATATTTTACTGTATAATTTTGTTTTTACTATTTAAATGTGACCCTTTTACCAGCCTGACATTGTATTTATAAATCTTTATTACTATTATCTATCTTATATGGAAAAACATAGAGTTGTAAACCTACATATAATAAAAATGAAGTGCCTGTATGTAATTTCGAAGTAACATTTTTTTAATGATTATATATAAAAGTATATGCTACTGACAGCTAAATTGCATTTTTAACCGACGAAAAAAACGGAGGAGGTTCTCAATTTGTCGCGTATATATATATTTTTTTATGTATGATCACGCATAACTTTTTACAGTATATTCCGATTTTAATAATTATTTTTATTGGCAAAGGTATAACTCCGAAGTTGGTCACATTTAAATTTGGGAAAAAAAATTCACCCTAAGGGTATGAAAATCGAGAATGATTGATTATTCACGCACTGTTTATATGACCGCACATATCTTTAGACATAATAGTCCGAATTAAATTTATATCCTTTGATTTGAAAGAGTATACCCATAAGTTGGTCCCATATACATGTAAACATGAAAAAAGCAACCCCAAGGGTAGGAAAACAGGGCATGATTTATAATTCACCTTCTGAGTTGTGTACTACAAATAAATTAAGCATGTAGTAATTAGTAAGATCATAGCCACAAAAAATTATAAAATAAAAACTTTTTAATAGAAAATTAAACCGCCGAGAAAACTGAAAAGCAAAAAATAATAAACCTTTTACTCTATTCATCTTAATAACTAAGTTCTTAAACTAATGTAAGTATACCTAAGAAATTTTGAGTCGGCGCCAAACAATCAATGAACAAAGATCACTAGATTACTTAAAACCAAAACTACAAAATAACCAAATCAAATTAAAAATGCAATGTGAAATCTCCAGCGATAACGTGTGTGCCCGTTCGGTTGCTTCGTAAGCGCTCGGCATGCAAGGGGTGTGTCACGCTGCTTTACTTAATTAATTAATTTGATTGTTTGGCGCCGACTTAAAATTACTTAGGTATACTTACATTAGTTTAAGAACTTAGTTATTAAGATGAATAAAGTAAAAGGTTTATTATTTTTTGCTTTTCAGTTTTTTCGGCGGTTTAATTTTTTGTTAAAAAGTTTTTTTGTCTATCTGTCTGTTTGCTCCGGGTAATCTACAAAACGGCAGAACCGGTTTTGACGGAAATATCACTGCCAGAGAACATAACATTACATTACAGTGGATAACATAGGTAACTTTATTCTATACTAGCTTTTTCCACGGCTTTGTCTGCATTGCTATCTTCAAAACTACTGGCCCGATTTTATTTTAAATTATCTGTTACCCGTGGCTTCGTCCGCAAGTGCTATCTCCAAAACGGTTGAACCAATTTTCACGATACTTGCACTGGTTGATGATAGCTGACTATATAGAAAGTAATGTAGGCTTTTTTATTGTAGACTAGCTGTTACCTACAACTTCGTCCACATGAAATTTAGCAAAGATGTATTGTTCACTGTTAATATGTACGTGAGACGTGTGCTGTACTGGAGTTCAAGAATAAATATTAATTGAAATTCTTTGATAGCTCTGAGATTTAAGTTTCTATGGTTTATACTACACATGACATATAACACTAATGCATTATAGCGTAAAGTATTTAGTTCGCTAAATAAATGCGCTAAGAAACATTAATAATTTACAAGAATCGGATTCGAGTGAAGTGCGTGTGCAGGCGTGCTCGAGGAAGAGTGCTTGCAATTAGTATATATTTTACTACAAGCCTTAACCTCTGTAAAGAAATCTAAAGAAAGTTCAATTCACTCAAAATTAGAACCTAGTTTTAATTCAGCACATCTATCTAGCGATCTATTTCCCAACCACTATCATAGATGTCTTAAGATTCTAAGGTGTAAATTCTTCGCACGTCCGTTGTTTATACAGCATAAAATCAACCTATATCCACGTAAAGCGTTTATCTTATATACAGTCGATAAAATGAGAAATTTAGTCACGTTTAGTCATGTGGAGCTAAGCAATAAAACTCTTGCTTTATGTTTAAACTTGAGACAGTTGTATGAAGAAGCTCGGTAACTATTCGTATCTCGGAAAGCATGTTTCGTTGCGTGCTCACATTTAGACCTAAAACTTGTGGAATTGTGCATTTATTTATAGATCTGTCATCTTACTGACAATGTACAGAGTGTATATTTCTTTTATATAATATACTATATGTGCCCGCGATTACGTCTGCGTAAAAAATCAGGTATAAAAACAGTGCTTAATAAATCATAGGATTGTATTGTGCATTCAAACCAGATTTTAGATCACTATTAAATCTGTTTAAAATGTCCCCAAGAGTTCTTGCGTAAGTGTCTTCTCTTTTGTGTTTTCTTATAAGTAAGATATATATACATACGAATATGTTATATATATGTAATATAGCTGAACTGGTGTGTAAACTGTTACCATATAAAATTTCGTAAAAATCAGTTCAGCAGTTTTTGCGTGAATCCCATACGGCAGACAGACAAAAAAAGTTTTAAAAATCATGAAATTGTATTTGTCATTGATTCTAAGCCCCCACCAAAGTATTATTTTCCTTTAAATATTTGATGTAAAGATTTCATCCCGTAACCCTTTTAGATGTATAGATGTAATTATTTTGTTTCTATTATATTTTTATATATTCATTTTCTTTTGCGTCTTCTATGTTTGCATTACCTAAAATACTTTTATGTATGAAAATAGTTTATTCTGATTAGCTAAAAGAATTTTCCTTGTGGAATTAAGCTCGCCAGTCTATAATCTCATTAGTGCAGTAAAATCACTGTTCAATGAATCAAAAAAAAAAAAATGTTACAAAAACATTTTTGCACAAATAATTACTGTCATAGTAAATGATGTTTTGATAATTTTGTGTAATTTTTTAAACTACGTCTACAAAATTACATAAATTGTAGGTGATAGAGTCTTGCTGAAGCTATTGCTGGCTTCAGCATGAATGGGTCAGGTCAGGTGATACTACTCCGGGTGAGCCGACCCATTCATGCTGAAACCAGTAAAAACTTCAGCGTGGCTCTACTGCTTAGAAGAATTTTACATATACACAGGCCTCCATACTTCGCGCTGGTAGCGTAACACAAGCGCAATTCGTCATTGCATGTCGACGTTATGCAAATACACGATTTTACCGATGCAAAAATTCAAACACGCATATGCTTCATATATATCATATGATATAGTCGAGTCTATACAATATCTGAAACAAGCACAATAAGTCTATTAATGCTTCATTAGCATGTTGAGTTTATCGGTGTTGCGAACCCATAAGATTTTCCCCTACCAAACAAATATATTTCTAAAACGCTCAATTCCCCTAAAGAAGTTTTTACTTCAAAAACACCAGCTAATTACACTGGTCTGCAATGAAATCCTCCTTTAAAAACTTTTGTCATAAATATTACGATTCAAATGTTCTGAATCTATCCCCGTTGGTCGATTTTTCCCATCATGTCTAGATTTTTTTATATGATTTTTTTTTATTTCAAATATTTGGTTTTTTTTTTCAATTTTTTTGCGCATCAATGTTACAAACAGTGTATATACAAACAGTATATGTACAAAATAAGTTTTAACGAGTTGTAAGAGAAAGAAAGTGCCGAAGGTGATTTTTATGGTAGTACATAGGCGTATGCACAGTATTCGCTGTGACTTCACAAGAGTTGAGTGAAAACTTGTCTCTTAATTGTTTACATTTTGTATCAAATATTTTGGTAAATTTTGCATAAAGTTTATATTCTCTATATTGGTTTTGAGTATTTTATGTGTAGTTTATATATTTTTAAATATTATATTTTTATAAAGCTTTAGGATGCAATATGTCACTCAAGATTCATTTTTTGGACTCTCATTTAGATTTCTTTCCTGAAAATCTTGGAGCCGTATCAGATGAGCATGGCGAAAGGTTTCATCAGGATATAATGCAGATTGGAAAACGCTACAGTGGGAAATGGTTAGCAGCAATGCTTGCTGATTTCTGTTGGTCTATTCGCAGAGAAACTCCAACAGAAAAGATGAAAAGGAAAAAAACCACAAAATAACAAATTTTCTCACCATATAATGAGATAGCTGACCGATATTTATTCATTTTGTGGATTCATGTGGTTCATTTAGGATTTTTCACTGTAAAACTTAGGCCGTAATATTTTTTCATTTCGTTATAATAATTGATATTTCAATAATACTGTTTGTTAATTAAATAAATATTATATTGGAAATCTACGTGTGGTACTTAATTGTATATCACATTTCGTGTTTAAAACACAAAATATGATGAATTCATGCATGAAAACAAGGAGAAAAAAAATTTTTTTTTGCAGACCAGTGTTATGAAATATTTATTTGTATATATACAAACACCTTTATATAAAACTTTTAGAGGAAATAATGAAGAGCTTGTTTATTCAAAACCATACTTTGTATTTCCGAGGCATAGACAACGTCACGGCAAAGACTAAGCCGGGGTTAAAACTTCATTTATTACAAGCCTTGAGCCATGAACTCTAAGCCGTGCCTACTGTAAGGCATAGAGTGATTAATAACGCTGTCACAGCAGAACGCTTATTTTATAAAACATTGTTTGGAAATTATTTCAAACGGCTTAATTATTATACTTGTTTATATATTTTGAGACGCTATTAATAAAATTACATATGATACTATTCCAAGAACTTTTATTGATAGTTATAACAAATTAAAGTATTCTAGTACTGAGCAACAATAATAAAGAATTGAATTCGCCGAGTTAAAAGTAACTTGTTCACTTAAAAACTAACTAGTTCGTAAATACACAATGTTTCATTGTTTTTACTTATGACAAATAAAGTTAAAGTATTCTAGTACTGAGCAAAAATAATAAAGAATTCGTGGAGTTGAAAGTAACTTGTCCGATTTAAAACCTAACTAGTTTGTAAATACACAATGTTTCATTGTTTTTACTTACGACAAATAAAGTTAAAGTATTCTAGTACTGAGCAAAAATAATAAAGAATTCGTCGAGTTGAAAGTAACTTGTCCGATTTAAAACCTAACTAGTTCGTAAATACACAATGTTTCATTGTTTTTACTTACGACAAATAAAGTTAAAGTATTCTAATATTGAGCAAAAATAATAAAGAATTGAATTCGTCGAGTTGAGAGTAACTTGTTCCATTTAAAAATGAACTAATACGTAAATACTTGTTTTCTTTATTTTTACTTACGATATCAAATAATAAAATCGACTACAAATAAACTTCTAAAAAACGCATCAAACTCAATTATTATATTAGTACCTTTTTTACTGGTTCAGCAGAATTATTGCACGGTACCTAATGAAAAGTACTGTACAATCCATAAATAACGGCGACTGTCAGTGTTAAATAACAATGGCAGTCGTCGCCATCATGCCGACCTCCACGTGTGCTACTTCACATCTCCTTTGAAGGACCCCATGCTATAAGAGGAAGATGTCTATGCCATATCTTATAATATCTATGTCTAAAAAGCTACCAAACTCTTAGTCACTATTCCTTTTCTATTCTATTGTCAGGAATTCTCTGGTATATATTTGAGATCCAATGCCTAATGCTAATAAGATTAATATGGGAACCAGTTAAAAATACTCCCTTTCCATTAAAAAAAGTTTTCCATATCGGTCTATAAACAAGGTAGTTCTGAGGCAATAAACTAAAAAAAACTATTATATTGAGAACTTCCTACATTTTGAGGTAGGTTAAAAAAAAGTAATTTTGTAGGAACTGGCTAATCGTTCAGATCTTTCTGAGGTCTATATAGCACGTATAAGTGTTGTTGTACTGGAAAAGATATATTACGAACCAAGTGCCAGACTAATTCTGTAGATTTTCATTAAAATGTGCTAAACTATGTCCGGTGATTTCTGATACTTTTTTTAGTGACAATGTATAATGATTTAGTTTAGATTTAGATAATAATTTTTAGATAATAGTATTTGAGAATTTGAATAGTAATTGAGAACATGAACAAGGATTTGTTTGCTTCGCTTTTTTTTACATTTTTTTATGTCATACGAGGCAAATGAACAGACGGGTCACATGATGTTAATTTATCACCGCTGTCCATAGACACTTGCAATACCAGGGGAGTCGTAAGCGCGTTGCCAGTCTGTGTTTGGAGCGAAAGAGGGTGAGTGAGGGGAAGGATAGAAGGACGAAGGGAAGAAAGATGAGCCTCCGGCACTCTCACTGACCGAACGAAACGCAACAATGTAAGCACTGTTACTTCACGTCGGTTTTCTGTGAGTCGGGTGGTACTACCCCGGACAAGTCGACCCATTCATGCTGAAACTAGTAATAGCTTCAGTGTGGCTCTACCACCTACTAAATTGAACAGAATATTAAAGTTTCAATTAAGAAGGTTTTTTATGTGAACCGGTTTTCACGCATAAGGCATGCATTTATATGTGAACTCAAGCTACGCTAGAATCTCTTTTGTAGATCTATCTAATAGTTTTGCATACTGGCATATTCATACAAATGATCACTTGACATCATATCTTCGAAAAAAAAAACCGAATAGAGCAAATAATAGCAGAATCCCGATGCCCCGTAAAGGATTGAAAGAAAATACAACAAATCTACTAACCTGAAATAAAATATTTAAGCAAAAAAACAAAGAATTATATTTAATATTTTTATTAAAGCAATAAACAAATAAAGAAGTGTTATACTTTCATTAAAAATTAATATAAACGGAATAAGGACAAAGCGCCGTCACGTTATGAAGGTGCTCCCATCATTTTTATCATTTCGCTTCAAAACTTTAATAAAGTGGGGTACACAAGGCGACGCGTCTGAATTATTATATTTTTATGCACGGGATCGTACTTTTTAATTTTGTCACGTACACGAAGCGGTTTGCTATAGCAGACGGACCCCGTGGGACAGATCGACGAGATTTATTTAGTAATATTATCATAAAATGTCGAGAAGAAAACACGACCGTATTGAATTCTTAAGTATTATTTCGAATCGTCCAGTTTTTAAATGTCGTCTTTTAAAAACGATTATCTCAATCTCTCATAAATTATAAAAAAGTTTATTTAGTTTTAATCTAGCTGTAGATGGTAGAGCCACGCTGAAGCGATCACTGGTTTCAGCACATATGTAGATCCGCTCGTCCAGGGTAATATTACCCTCTCACAGAAAACCGACGCTTGTCAGTGCTTGCATTGTTGCGTTTCGTTTGGTCAGTAAGAGTGCCGGAAGACCATCTCCCCTACTTCTCCCTCTTCTCTCCCCTACTCCCCCTTCCCTATTCCCCCTCCAATACAAGCTGGCAACGCACTTGTGACTCCCCTGGTGCTGCAAGTGTTTATGGACGATGGTGCTCACTTAACATCAGGTGACCCACCTGTTCGTTTGCCTGCTATGATATAAAAAAAAAACAAAACAAAAAATAGCTGTTTGTGCACGTATTTTTTAGTATTTAAACATAGCTTTATCCTAGAGCCAAGCTACCAGAATTCCAAATCTTTTCATCCGGTCAGTTAAATCTATCTTTTATAATTATAATTTAATACTATATCAATAAAATCTATATCGATTTCTATCTACCGCTGTGCGCATATCACGCAAAAATTTCTGGATAAATTTCGATCACGATCTTTTAGTTTTACGACGTAGACTCTTGACCCTTATCTAAAAAAAATGTCACTATATCTCGATTTAATATAAATTTATTAAAGAGTTACGAAACTTTGATTTTGACTAGCGCTATAAAAGAGTCTAGAAATTTAGGAAACAAAGTGTATTTTTGTTTTGAAAAATTTTTAAACATTTATTCTTGCGTACTTTATATAATGAATATTGTTAAAATCGAAGTGGCGAGTATTAGTTAGTTGTACGGAAATATAACACTAGTGCGTTTATAGTGGTTTACTTTGTTTTTTATTTTTTGAAAAAAATCTGGTAGGTATCAGCGAATAGTGTCCCGAAATGACTAAAAATGTATCATTGTGTCATTGTAGAATTAAACACAGGGATGTTTACTAAATAGTATCTAGTTACCACCTTATTGTAGATAGTATAGTATTTAAATAAAAAAATACTTATGAACAATTTCTCTCATGTAAGAACTATGGTATTCAGCTATCTTGAAATATAAGTTTAAATATTGAAACGTAATATTAATTACAATTGGTATACATACTACCATAAACCATCTGGTATGTATCTATATATAGGGTTTTATAATAATAATGGATTGGTTTTGGCAGCTTATGGAAGGCATGTTATTGAGGGGTGGTCTGTGTAACTTATTGCTGATTACTGAATAATAGATTCCAAATCGCCACGTTAAGTTATATGGTTGGTGAGCATGATTAAATGATAAAATTATACTATCCAAAAATTATTTGGTAGAGCAAACCTTGCTCACTTCGAGCCCACTTTACTAGCTCCTTTATAGTCATCTCTGAAACGTTTGGTAGCCAAATTTGCAGCAAACAATTCAATGAACAATCAGATAACAACCCATACGTTGAAAGAACGTTGGTAGAACGAAGAGATTTTTTTTTTTGTCATATAGGAAGCAAACGAACGTCCCTCCATTACCTGATGTTAAGCGATTACCGCCGTCCATAGACACTAGCAATACCAGGGGAGTCGCAAGTGCGTTGCCAGCCTGTTTTGGGGGACGGGGAAAATAGACGATGGGGGAGGAGCGGAAAGGGGAAGAGAAAAGGGAGGGCGAGGATGGGAAATGGGCCTCCGGCACTCTCGCTAATCGGAGGAAATGCAACAGTGCAAGCACTGTTACTTTACGTCGGTTTTCTGTAAAAGGCCACCCTAACTAACCCGGTCGAACTGACCTAATTCATGCTAAAACCAATAATCGCTTCAGCGTAACTCTACCATCAATAAAATAGGAGAAATTGAAACAATCAATTGAAATCAACTGTTGAGTCAGGATATATGTTGAATATTGCAGATAATATTGACAGAAATTGAAATATAAGAACTAGATTTTTATTAAAAATCGGAAAATAAAATTCTACAAGCACTTGGATTCTAATAATGCCGTTGTAGGTACCTGAATACGTCGTATGAGACAAATTCCATAGCCATTAATAAAATTGAATTAGTGGCTCGTATTCGATCACAATAGCTCTTCACATGGCGAACACAAAGCAATGTAATCCGTAAAAATGCCATAAAAGAATCAAAACTTTTGTCGTTCGTTATGTACCTATGACAGCTTTTGTTTGGCATAGAACAATACACGAATGTACCGAAGATTTAGTGAAAAAGTATTCTATAAAATTGTATGAAACATTATCTTCAGGAATGAAGGAATGAAAGGAAATCTTTTGCTGGATTTACAATGAAAATGTTTAATAGAATGAGAAGTTCTTTGATTATTATTATCAATGCAAAGCAACAATAACTACGAAGCCCGAGATAGACTCCCATGATTAATGTTCATTGTATCTGGTTATATGAACAGAATCATTTTAGGTACTTCGTTATGTTGAGCCCTAAGGTGGTGAAAAAGGGAGGTGAAAACTTGTATGGAAAACCATCTTGTTATGTATGTCTATCAAGTTATTTTCTTTATACGTAGATATATAAAATAAATAATTATTAATGTAGAGATAGGCGAAGCCAAAACAATTCTGTACCTTTTTCTCTTCAGTTTGATAATCATTTTTTTATTCGAAAAACATTGAAGCACTCTAGTATTAACAAACTAATTACTTTGCTGTGTGCGTGTGAAATTTCATTTACAAACCATTGACACACAAAATCCGAAGAAGCAGTCTCGAATAAAAGTACTGCTCAACACCGGCCGCAAAAACTCCCCTATATATATATACCTACGTGGTTACAGTTATGCGATAAACTTTAGATTTCGCAAATTCAACCTTACTTGAACTAATTAGAGTTATTTTTACAAGGACGCAAGCGACGGGAGACTATTTGGAATGGCTGCATGATCCAAAATTATGCACTGATTTTTGTGTGCTGACTGTGAGACGATAAGTGTGCATTTTTGATTTTTATATATCAATGTTACAAGCGTAGCAAATCATAAAATCATAGGATTTTTTAATTTTGACCAGTGGGCGACTTCTAATAATAATAATAAGTCACCTTAAATAGTCCTCTCTTTAATTAGTCACTTTATGATTTCAATTTACCTTACGTATTTAACCACAAACGTAATCATGCGTTGTCCTGTTTATATTTAGAAGTTAATAAATACAATGCGAGTGGGTCAGTAAAATCGATTGCAAATTACACATTTTTGCAAAGAGACAGTAGCATACCAACGTTACAACAAGGTACGCAACAAAACTGCGCACCGTTTGTTGTAAAACAGTATTTTATTGTGATATAAACAGGGCTCCAGCAGACTTTCATTGAAGCCTCGGTTCTCGACCTTATGTAATAATGAAGAGTTTTATGTCCGTGCCGACGGTAGTATACAAGTATACGGAAAAGTCTCGCTTTGGTACCGGGAAATTGGGAAACAATGTTTGCATAAAACAAACGAGGTACCATATTATGAATGATGTAAATTGCATCAAAATACACACATCAAAAAAGTCTAAGCAACATGCGTGATATTACAAATTTTACCATTTATATTAATTAATTTCTAAGTATTTACTCAAAGTGCGTAGGTAAGTAAACTTTTTTGTTATTGATGACAGTATGTCTGGCTGGTTGTAAAAAAAAATTGATTATGTTTTGTTTTTTCATGAAATTCAAATGACTGCGAATTTGGTTAAATTTAAGTGCGTTTTAATTGCTAGGTTTAGTCTTGATTTTATAATTTTACCAACCATTTAAATAAAGTTAGCGACAAAATTGAATTGTTAGATATTCTTTACGTCATGAAGCGACATCATTTGATGGCAGATGAAATGCAAAGAGCTGTAGGGATGTTGCAAGCGGGAAGTAATCAATCTCAGGTATCTCGACATTTTGGCATTCATAGAAATGTTATTTGTCGTCTTTGGCAGCGCTACAATAATACAGGAGAACCCGCTGAACAGCATCCAGGGCGTAAAAGGAGTACAACCACTCGGCAAGACCGGTACATACAACTGACTGCAAGACGCCAGCCGATGTTAACCGCTCGAGAGATAAGTTTGAGGCTACAAATTTCAAGTGGTGTTGATGTAAGTCTTCAAACTGTGCGAAATCGACTGCATGAGTACGGCCTACGAGCTCGACGCCCGATCAGGAGCCCACCGATACGTCACGGGAATCGCGCTCGTCGATATGAATGGTGTAGAGAACGCATAACATGGACCCAGGAACAATGGGATAAAATTATGTTTTCCGATGAGTCGCGATTAGGGTTTAAGCCTGATACAAGAAGGGTGCGAGTGTATCGTCAACGTTGGCCCAGAAATACTGAAAGCATCAGCAGCGTTCAGGAAGTTCATCCATACAGCGGCTCAACATTTATGTTATGGGCGGGTATTATGAAGAACAGGCGAACTGAGCTCGTTTTTGTAAATGGAAACATGAATGCTGAAAATTATATTGAGGATATTCTCAGACCTTATGTCTACCCATTTGCACAAACCTTTGGCTCCGATTTTAGGTTAATGCATGACAATGCGCGTTCACATACAGCTCGGCGAACCAGTGAATACTTTGCAACGGAGAACATCCGAGTATTGCCCTAGCCTGCACAATCGCCAGATCTCAACCCCATCGAGCACGCATGGAACATGCTCTAGAGACGTGTTTTGAAGGACTTGGACGGAGCGACAACAACCCAACAGCTGAAGGATTTGCTACAATTCCATTGGGAGCGAATACCGCAAGATGACATAAACAGTGTCATTAAGTCAATGAATAATCGTTGCCGACAAGTTCTGAATAGCAGAGAAGACCATACTTTGTATTAAATTGTTCTATTCTTTCACAATAAATACATTTTCTTTAGAAATTTCATTTTGTAAGAAAAAAGTTTAGTTTCTTATGTATCTTAGTTTCTACAGTATATTTTAATATTGTTCATTTCTGTTATTAAAAGAACTTATAAAGACAAGAGCTGTTATTTTTACATCATAGAACCCTAAAGATATTATTTTAAAAATAAAATACAACGTTATAATGTGAAGAACCATCCTAAAATTTTAAATTAGTACATGTTGCTTAGACTTTTTTGATGAGTGTAGAAACAAATACATTACAATATTTCTGAATAGAATAAAAGAAAATAAATATTGGGAAGTAAAGGATTTTTATATTTAACACTAGTTAACATTGTCTTCGTCTGCGTTTTTTGTTTTAACAATACATTTTATTTGTAAAGGTAAAAGGAAAATAAAGCCTTACTTATATTTATTGAATCACTCTATCTGTTTCTGAAAACTATTAAAATCTGTTGGGTAGTTTAAAAGAGCTATGGGAATAGACAATGGAAGTGGAGTTTATATTACGTAAAGATAGAATTTTACAAAAAAAAAAACAAAAAGGTCTTTTTGTTACGAAGAAAAAAAAGTATATTAGGTTGCAAGCGATATACTAACATATAATTTTTTTGTACATTTTTTGTACATTTTACAAACTACTTTTTACAGTGGCTATCAAACTAGGCAAAGCCTGTATCTTGGTAGCCAAAAACCGATTATACAACGTGTTTTACAAGAAACACCTTAGCGGACCGTATCTGTACATATTCAAACTTACAAGCTAAAATTGTTGATTAGACAAATAAGTCTATACACAATCCCTGATTAAACATATACACACACATATAAATGTTTACATACACATTTTGTACTCACATACTATATCGCAACATATTCCTACATTTATGCAGTTACGATTTAACTTTTAACAGTTGCTCAGTTTCCTCATAGGTAAGAGTGGTCAACCATTTGGAAATTAAACCCTTAGCCGTATGGACCGAAACTTCTTGGATTGAGCAGTGTTTAAGAACTGCGTTATAGATATGGGAAGTCATGAATGTTCCTAATCTCTGTGCAAAAGCAGAATTAACTTTGGGTGTCGGAGCATTGAATAGACGACGGTGTAACATCTGGGAATATTCTGGACTATGTAATATTTCTTTATGTTTAGTCAGACATACTTTGAGTATGAAAATTTGTCGGACGGAGAGGATATTGCTTTCTTTATAGAGATTGACAGTAGGATACCTGTACGGCTTTCTGAGCATGACTTTTAGCACAGAACGCTGTGCTCTTTCGACTTCAATTATGACACCCTTGGCAGAACTCCCCCATGAACTAATACAATAATTAATTAAGGATTCACAGAATGCGTAAACAATACATTCAAAAGTAATAGACCATTTCCATATAACAGTCAGTTGTTTTCAAGTTCGCGTAGAGAATTTAATCCGTCCTTTAAAATATGACCGGTCTTTCATATCACACGTGGAGTAATGTACTTTGTTTCTACCCTTATCTGTGTGAGGGGTATACACCCTCACTCCCACGCGACGTGATGTCTGAAGGTGAAAGCCCGGCTTTTTTGCAGGGCCACGATTTCACTAACATTATTACTACATTCGACTTTGAGTGTCAGCATTCTGTTACGATTGATAGCGTTTTTGGTAATAAAACGAATCACTTCTTTTGGCAATGAATGTTATAATGTTATGTTATGATTAGTTTTTATTTTATGTATAGATTAGTTTTATGAGAATTACAAGTTTTATCTAGGTTTATGGATGGACTTTGAAATCAACAATCTTTTACTTTGTCACAAGTTAGGTGTTGAAAACACTGGTTCTCGTCTGATCACTGAAGTTTAGCAAAGTCGAGAGCGGATGTCTTTGGATGGGTGACTTGGATGGCTTTTATGCCTTTATGAGTCGATATCATGTGATGACAGTGACCTGAAAGAGTATTATAATTATATACATCTATTATGTTACAATAAACAAGTTTTTTGAGCAAGCATCGATAAAATATAATGGATATAAGTCGTAATCAAATTAGGTTTGCTAAGAAAAGTTTAAATATTATGGTGGATGGAAGTTTGCATTTCCACCTGGAATTGATCAACCTTTAAACGAGCAATTCTTGTATATTTTTATTTTGTTATATTTTCAGGACCTCGCAAAGGTGTCAGCGATTTCCGTGAAACTTAGTATGTAGGTGGTTTCGGGAACGATAAATCGATGTAGCTAGATTTCATTCATTAAAAACTTTTTATCTGGTTTTCAGGCAATGAAAATTATAGCTAGAATATAAAGGTAAATTACACCGCCTCTGTCAAAACAAAAATAGCTCAGATGGTAATCGGCTGCTTCAAAAATCCGTCTAACCCCATTTCGAATCTGAGTGACAGCAAAATATTTTTTTTTTTAATAAAAAATGCTAATTTTCTGAGGCAAGCCTAACATTATATTTTAATTTTTTTTAAGAACCGAGATAGGGTCGGTCGTCCAGGTATTATATAATTAATATAAATATAATAATTATCAGGAGAGTGTAAATTTGAAAAGACAGAAAATAAAAATTTGTTCACCATATACAATGCATACATACACAATACACCACATAAAATACATACATATACAATAAAAAAAATAATTTGTTAAATAACGTCATTATACATATATGCTCATAACGTGAGCTCAGACATTTACAGATGTACAAGATGCTCGGATGAAATGACAAGCCCCGCTTAGAATGACAATTATTTTCGCTAATGGACGGCACATCGTAGACGCGTTCTACATTCCCCTGAAGATTTTTTGCCTTAGCAACGCACGTTTAGTTGTGTAAAAAAGTATTACGTATGTACGTCTTGTCGATATATTTTTATCTCGCTTTGTCATCGGTTGCTGACGAAATCTTTGTTATTTCAAATAGGTTGGTTAATAATGGGATAAAAAATTCTGACGTTCGTTTTAGTTCCAATACATTACTCGTCACGGTTATTATTATTTATTAGGGTGATTCAAAAAAACAAAAAAAAAAATTTTCTTCTCTCCAGCATGCTTAAAAGTTCAATTTACATGTAAGGAGATCCCAGTTAAAATTTGAGCGCTTAATATTAATATTGAGTTTTTGGCGGGATCTCAGTCTGTCATGTAGTGGATTTTATATTTTATTCATAATCTTGTGTTATTAGACTCTATATTTTGTAAATTTGGTGGTGTTTTGCGTAATATAGTTAGTTTATTGTGCATAAGTGAAGTGAATGGAAAATAATACCACGGAGCATGAAATTCTGAGATGCCACAAAAACTCCGTGGAGGGTTTTAACAAGGGATCCACCATCTTGTTAGAATATTGACTGACACGACGCTTATTATTGAAGTGATTACACGATGCTTGTAATATTATTGACTACGTGACAATGGCAGTAATAATCTAAATGATTGATTGGCAAAAATAAGATAAAAAAAAATTAATATTAAGGACATCCGCATCGCACTTCCTTATTTTCCATAAGAATAACAAAGAAAAATATTCGTTTGTACCTTCTGATTTTTATTGCTTGCCCATCATTAGTCATAAAAAAATCCCTGTACATATTTTTGTAGAGAATTGAAAGCTCTACAAAAAAGGTCTCTTACGATTTTTCCAAAAACCTAACCACTTAAAAGTTATTCGAGGTCAAATTCCAATATACTGAAATTTGACCATTTGTAATGCATTACAGCGAATTCGATAAAGTTATGGAAAATTTTCTTCAATATTTTTATGTATCTTCTTAATTTAGGCTTTCACAAAACCTTTTCAAATTTTCTGCAGTCATTATTTAAGAAAAATCAAGCAGTTTGATAAGAAATTATTAATATGTATTTTAAATATTTTGTTTTCTCTCATTTTTATTGATGAAAATTCAAAATCATGATAAGTAGAGTAGTGCATTCGATCGGTTTTCTAATTATCCAATAATTTTTGTTTATGTTTTTATATTTATAATTATTAATATTTATTTTCAAAATTTTATTTGAGTTATCATCCTTCTTCAAAGCCCGCTAAAAAAGAAACTTTTCAAACTCTCGGTTATTTTTTTTTTTTTTTTGGTTGGCGGAGTTGTGGATAAAGTAGTTTAATTTGTTGATATTTTTGTGAAAATTGATTTTGCTGTCTCTCATAGTGTTGTTATTAGAAATATTAGTTTTTTTTACATAAGTAATCGATAATTTTGAGTTTATATCTTATTATTTCATCATAAGAGTTATAATAAAGTTAGTTTCTCGATAATGCATTACAAATGGTCAAATTTTCAGTATATTGAGCTTTGACCTCGAATAACTTTTAAGCGGTAAGTTTTTGGAAAAATTGTAACAGACCTTTTTTGTAGAGCGTTCAATTCTCTACAAAAATATGTACAGGGATTTTTTTATGACTAATGATGGGCAAGCAATAAAAATCAGAAGGTACAAACGAATATTTTTCTATGTTATTCTTATGGAAAATAAAGAAGTGCGATGCGGATGTCATTAATATTAATCGTTCAAATTTTAACTGGGATCTCCTTACATGTAAATTGAACTTTTAGCACGCTGGAGAGAAGAAAAAAAAAATTTTGTTTTTTTGAATCACCCTATTATTTATAGACAAATACCTATTTTCGAATGTTATAGTATGTTCAATCATAAAGCTAATTATAATAGGCCGCCCGCCTACGAAATGGTTGGTGGTCATATGTTGCAAAAGACCCCAAGAAAACCCTATAAGACGTATCTCCTAGGTGCAAAAGTGTGTTATCTCCTCATTGCACGGGTGAGGTTGACGAGGGGAGGTGACTGGTCGTGTACCCAGTAGCCTCTCTACAGTAGCGCCAAGCCTGGCATTCATTCGTTTTCAGGCTGACATCAGGTTCGATCTCTGGCTGCCCCTACAAGGTGGCGGACGGTACACCGTGGGGTTTTAGTTTGTGCGAGTCGGACATAACTTTAATTAAAAAAAAAATGCAAAATTGCGAGGAGTCGCAACCCCAAATAACTGAAAAAGATGGACAAAGAAAAAAGATCTACCCGATAGGTTAGTTCATATCCTCCGCGATTATCTAGCCGATAGAACCTTCCGTTTTAGAGTAGACGGCGAACTCTCATCGCCCCGTCCGATACGCTCAGGAGTGCCGCAAGGTTCTATTCTCGCGCCCACCCTCTTCAACCTGTTCATCAGCGACCTACCTAAGCTCCCGGGAGTCGAGGTAGGTTGTTATGCTGATGACACAGTCATCTACGCCTCTGGCTGGCAGCCGAAAATTCTCAGGAATCGCATCGAAAAAGCCGTTAGCACACTCGGTGATTGGTTTCTTCGATGGCGAATAGGAATTAACCCCGATAAGAGTGCCGCGATACTCTTCGACCCTAGATATCGCGATAATAAGTTAAAGCCCATAAGGCTATACGATTCCGAGATACCTTGGACCACCGAGGTCAAGTATCTCGGCGTCACCTTAGATAATCATTTAACATTCGAGCCACACATTAAGAGAGTGCGAGACAAAGCCGCTATGGTCTTGGGTCGCCTCCATTATTTACTCTGCCAGAAGAGCAAACTGTCCCTCAGACATAAGCTCACAATATATAAAGTTTGTATTCGTCCGGTAATGACGTACAGTTGTTCGGTTTTCGCCCACGCGAATAATCTCGATAATCTTCAGAAACTGCAGACCCGGGTTCTGCGTAAAATCACCGGTGCTCCTTGGTACGTCCGGAAGGCGGATCTCCACAGGGACCTAGAGATGCCGTCCATCTGGGCGTATATTAAATCACTCACTACTAGCCATTTCGAGCGAGCCGCGATTCATCCCAGTCCGTTAATGGTATCCGCCACTACTTACGAACCCGTGCCCAACGCTGGGCGTTATAAAAGACGTCCGCGACACATTTTTACCGACCCTCCCGACGATATCACGTCAGCGAACGATCAGTACCAGCCTGTCCCACGTAACATAGCGTGCTCACGCCCACGCCCGCGTAACCACAGATCGCGCCGCCGCGGTTTGGGGGTTAACTTCGCTCCCGCACACTCGATTAGGCCTCCCACGGCAGCGGCTCAAGCCTAGGTTCGATCCCTCGGCAGGGAGCCCTTGAGTACGTTGCTTGCGCGATACGGTGACACACCCATACATCACTGCTACAACACTACACGATCACCTCCACACACGTGCACGCCTACACGCTACACATCTTTGTGGAAGGGTTATTTTGTGAAAGATTTTTTCCCTTATCGAACTGAAAAAACTCTCCTAATTTTCCGATAAAAATATATATGGAGGAGTTGTTGAGGCGGATATGCTGGTACTCATATACGTTTCCACAACTCAAACATATATGAATAGTTAGCTAGGTTAGCTAAGATAGGTCGCGATTTTTGCATGCAACGGGTAACGGCCAAGCCGAGGTGTGCCGTGCACCCTTGAGCTAGTTACCATTATAAAATCGGCTGAGTGCCTTAAGCGCTCGCCTTAGTAGTCCGGTGAAGCTGTTAAGACCTTGCTAGGTCAATAGCGTAGTCAGTTCGAGAAAAAAAAAAAAAAAAGAAAAAAGATTCTTCGATAGACTATAGATTGCACATATGCAAAACTTTTTCAAAGCGTTTATTGCTTTAGCTGTTTTTTTTTATATATGTAATTCGGCGAAAGTTACTAATTACCTTAATATCTTCGACATTATACTCTTACCAGCTTTATAATATTTTACATTTATGAAATGCTTAGAATCATGTGGTACGATATCTAATAATACAAATGTGTATTTCTCGTTAAAACTATTCATGATTACAGTGAAATATCGTCCACAAGGTTTGTAAATATTTGTAAGTTTGCTAGAACATTATATTTAGTGAAGTCACAGGAAATATATTTTTTGGGACTAACGTTATTGGCTTGATGGGTCTTTACAACTCCAACAGACTAAGAAGTAGAAAAGATTACCAAGATACTTAACAGTAATAATTGTTTGTTTGTTTCATTTTAAAATCCAAAAGCATCTTTAAATGGGTATAATACCTGCAAGTATTAGATACAAAATCAGGTCTATACTATTTTAACCACGATTTATGGTTTATACACGAGAAAAAAAAAATTTCTTCGACCTTACTGTATCCGACTGCCGCGTTCCGTACTCTATCTACGTGTGCTTTGCAACTGGGTTTCTTATATAAGGTGTTACCTAGGCACTTAACGTTGGTAGCTCAGGGTATATCAACTCCGTATAGCCTAACTGGCTCGGGTCGGAACCTTGCTTTTTCGAACTTAGAGAGTATCGTGAAACTCTTGTCTAGGTTGATTCTAAAGCACCTCTTTGATGCCATGCGCCGATATCTCCAACGTTATTTCGGAAGTTGCGATCTGAGAATAATTCTGTATTCCTGGAGACTGATATAGCCTACTTTGACCCCCAGTGATTGTAATTGATCGTTGATGCACAGGTTGAACTGAGGAGGGAGGCGAAAATGGGCTTTTGGTACACTCCTGATCGGATCTGGTAGGATACAAATCTAAAATGACAGTGCGCATTTACCGTGAGGCAGCGTGGTATGTCGGGAAGAGGAGATTTGAAGGAAAAATTAATCATTACCGAGGAGACCCAAGAGATACTTACATCCATTAGGTACCATGCCATGTAGCTTAGCAGCAAGGTCAGCTCTCTAGACAATTGTGCTATACGGAAATTATTTAAATTTACCTATTTGCGTAGACAGAAATTCAATAATTTAAGTACTAAGCGCGAGTGACAGTATTTGATACTGTTAGTGTTATAACAAAAATATTTTATTAGATATTAAAATATCTCTAATGAGTTAGCGTACGTCACACGAGAAATAATTCCGGTAGTTACGTTGTTTTCGAGACGCCGTATTTGTCAGCCAGAGCCAAGAATGTAATACAAATAATAGGTTCATGAACGATGTATCAACTCGCAAATCATGAGCGAATTCTATTTTGTATTTCGTTTGTTTGCATTACATAAATAACTAAGACTACCTATAAAAGTTATATTATAGTTGTAGAAGTAGTGTTTGGAGAAAACTTTGAGGCGTCTCGAAATTGGACTTGAAAGGAAAATTGTTCGAGAAAAGTCAATAAGCAAAAAAAAAATTGGCATGTCGAACACTTCACGCTAGCTTAGAGTTTTTATTTTGTATTTTAACATACCTATATTATTCTGTATCATTACATAGTATAAAACAAAGTCCTCCGCCGTGTCTGTCTGTCTGTTCGCGATAAACTCATAAACTAGTATAATATATAAATGAATCGCTGAATGTGTTGCTAAGAGCAAATCTCGAGAACAGCTGAACCGATTTGGCTAATTCTTTTTTTGGTGTGTTTGATATTGTCAGGAGAAGGTTTTTATGCAATAATTAAAAACGCATATTTTAATATACTTTAGGCAAACCGAAGCTCGCGGGCACTGCTAGTATAAAATAAAAATCAATTGCCGAATGTACATTTTTTTTTACAATTGTCAGAACAATGGTTGTATGAAAAAAAATGTTTGTCAAATTGTACGAAAAAACTAAAAAAATGGGTTAAATTAAATTGTTTTTGGGTGTTAGAGCGACGCTAAAGTTATTACTGGTTTCAGCATGAATGGATCAGCTCGATCGGGGTAGTACCACATAAATAAGAACCTTCTCACAGAAAACCGACATGAAGTAACAGTGCTTGCGTTGTTGCCTTTCGTTGAGTCAGTGAGAGCGCCGAAGGCCCACCTCTCCTCCCCTCTTTTCCCTGGCCCTCACTTTTCCTTCCCTTTACTCTTCCCCTTCCCCTTCTCCCTATCCCAAAACACAGGCCGGCAACGAATTTGCGACTCCCCTGGTGTTGCTAGTGGCATGGATGACGGTGGTCACTTGACATAAGGTGACCCACCTGTTCGATTGTCTCCTATAATATAAAAAAATCTCCATATAAATAAGTAAGCAGGACATTATCAGTTGCTGTACATTCTACTAATACATGTAAGAGAGTCAGGTTTGTTATCACTGGACTTAATTTTTATCCTTTTAGTGATTAGATGAATGTGCGTTAATTTTATGTGTCCAATTTTTAATCTGTTAATAATCATCTTCAACAGATAAAGGTAGCAAGAAGTTTAAACTGAATTTATACATGATTTAAACAGGTATATAAAACTTATTATGTATGAATTCTTAAGTTCCACTCATGCAAGTCTAATCAAAATTTAGAGTTTTTGGTATATTTTATGATTCAGTAGCTGCTTCGACGGCTTAATGTAGATTTGATCTACTTCGAGGAGAATAGTAAATTTTCTTATAATATTAGTATATGATGACAATATTGATGTCTGAATACAAATCTATGGTTTGATTAAAGTTATTGAAAATTAGTCTTCAGCCTTCATGCCATCCATAGAAGAGAAGTGCATAGCCGCCTTTACCGTTTATATTAGATATTGCGCTAAATTATTAGAATTCATCAATAACCATAGAGCTCAAAATATGCTTTACAGGTTTGTGTCCAAGTTGTATGACTAATATGAACAGCCCATGCCCACTTAGGCTTGCTCAATCCTAATGATACATTATTAAACTTTCAAGTAAAATGTAATATTACACAACAACATTAAATGTAAGATGGATTAAATATTTGTTCAATCAATAATGTAAATCAGTTGAGGGTTCAAACGCTGCGGAGCGGCGCGTGGTTTTTGTCCGAGCATTTGCCGAATTCTATTTAATCTGTTTGTTTTATACACTCACCGTAAGTAAATAAAATTGTTAATTATTTCATTGCAATGTTCTAAATAAATAATTAATATGAAATACTGTTTAACGGATCAAGCTAAGTCAACGTGTATGTAAAGTGACATAGTTTTAAATCCATGAAAATTGAAGAGGAAAAAAGGAATAGATTTGATTTGGGACTCTGCAGTGAAAAGGTATCTTAGATAGTTGAGTTATACTTGAAGGGCCTTGTATCATAGTTGCGAAGGAATAAACGGAGGATTCTAGATCTTTCTTCGGTTATCTATATTTTATTTCAATAAACGCTGTCATGCAACTAATTGCTTCGGGCATCGCTTTGCAAGGTTCTAAAAGTCAAAGAAAACTTTAAAAAACTAGTTGATGTTTCGAAAAAAATAATAAGATAGTAGTTTTAAACTAAGATGTAGCGAAACAAGGACTATTGCTTATATTTGTATGAACTGTACCTAGAAAACTATCAGTAAATTTACATGTTAATACACATTTAAACTGGTATATTAATGAAATTTAACATTTGAGACAGATATTGATATCAATTTGCTTATATGAAAACCGTAACTAGTTATTAGTTAACGTCCGAATTTTATTAATAGGAGCAGTGACCAACATTGATTGACATCTGACAATTAACTGTCGGATAAGTAACATTTTGTTGGTAATATTTTTTAACAACAATCTCACTTGACGATCACTATGTACGTTAAAACGTCTCTGCCACATGACTTTCTTTCACCGAAAGCTTCGGCTCGTTTTCAAGGGTTCGAACTTACGTCAATCAATGCTGGGACTAACTACTGAGCCATCATTACTATTAAACTATACAATGGCCTATTCAAAACATTCCGAAACTAGCTTGTAATAAATTAATCTTTATTACTTTATTATACATATATCTGTAGCGTACTATGGACACGGACCTTTTGAAAAGAAATGAAATATTGGATATCATCACGTCGGGGCCACCAGTTTTGTGGATCACGTCGGGTTCACCAGTTTTGTGGATCACGTTAGGGCCACCATTTTTGTGGATAACATCAACGTTATTAATTTTCGGTATTTCATATTACATAAATGTACAATTAACTTGGCAACGCAAACTTTATTCAATTGACTGTGTGTTGTCGAAGAAAAACATGTCATCGAATATATCGTTTGTTTTCAAAAGGCCAATGTGCATTGACTGCTTAAATGGCCAGCATGCTACATATTGATACAAGTGGGGTGAGTTTATCCTAGCATCAAGTAAAACATTAATTTCTACAGAAAAAAAACATTGAACATTATTACAAACAATAACACATTGCGAATCGCTGCCTTTGTCACTGATGTATAAAATAAACAAAAACTGTTTGATTTACCAGAAAATTTTAATTAAAATCATTCAACATTCAACACACAATACCAAATAATAACATTTTGTTCGTGTAATTAAATAGTTACCGTTCATTTTAATTTTAATTATTTGTCTGAATCTAGAAATTTCGATACTAAATTGTGAGGCAAATTTCATCACTATATTAAAACGAAACCAAACTGTTAAATAATAGGTTTTTACCTATGAAGTTATCATTCTGCAGTACTGGCCATTTCAAATCAAAATAATTTTTGTTTGGCTAAGAATTCTAATTTCAAATTAATTTTATTTTTAAAACATGGAATTATTTTTGCAATAGTAGTCATTTGTTTATTGATTAGTATTACACTTTCATCGCATTTCAATATTTTTCGTCATCATGGATACGTTAAAAATTCGAGTAATTATGGAATATGAGTACCGTCGTGGCAGCAACGCGGCACAAGCGGCACGCAACATCAACGACGTTTACGGAGCTAACACTACAAACCAACGCACCAACTGTTATTGGTTTGCTCGCTTCCGTTCTGGGAATTTCGACCTGAAAAATGAACCTCGCGGTCGTCCGAAAACTTTGGTTGACTGTGGGAGAATATAAGAGACTTATATACGCAATAAAGGCCAGTTGGCTCGCAGCTCTCGTGCATATCATTCCATATCTCAGTCGGGTATCCTACATAAATCTACTAAATTCAATTAAATTTACTAAATTTTTCGTGCATATTATCAGAGTATATAAAGCGACATAGGATTTTGTAGGTGGTAGAGCCAAGCTGAAGCTATTACTGGTTTCAGTATGAATGGATCGGCTCGACTGGGGTAGTACTACCCTCTCACAGAAAACCGACGTGAAGTAACAGTGCTTGCATGCATCGTTCGGTCAGTGAGAGCGCCGGAGATACACCTACCTTCCCCTTACCCTTCCTTCTTCCCTCCTCCCAACACAGACTGGCAACGCATTTGCGACTCCCCAAGTGTTGCAAGTGTTTATGGACGGTGGTGATCACTTAACATTAGGTGTCCCATATGTTCATTTGTCTCCTATAACACAAAAAAAAATCTAATATATTGCTATTTCCAAAGGATTGGCTAAATTTACTTTATAATAATTATACAAACAAAACCGCGGTCACAAGCTAGTATAATGTTCTAATTAAATAAATAAGTTTCGAAAGTAAGATGCGAACTGATAACTTCCTCATAATATAATGTACTATCCTAGAATTTATAATAAATTACCATAAGAAAAAAAAGAAAAACGCAATAGAAAGGCTATTTACGTACTAATGTTGCACAAACAGGCTCTCTGAATAGAGCACCACTAATGAATAGAAGCTGAAGCACCGTCAACGAGCTATGACCGGCCGCTATTAAAGCTAAAGGTGTAGTTAAAACGGTTAGAAGAGGTATTAGAGCTCGTTAAGTTGAATTTCAGTGGAAATTTAAAGTAGGTGCCTTGACCCGATTCGAAATAAGTAGACTTTTACAAGAAATGTATTCAATTATGTAGTTTTCTATTTTAAGGTTTTGTTGAAAGACACGCTGGTAGAAGTTTATTTCTCCCGGTATTTTTACACGCTATATGTATATAATACAGTTTATTGAGAAGCCAATCACATAAATAACTTCTTTTTTATCTGAATTAGGTTTGAATAAAGCAGTATATCACTTCTGTTTGGTGTATTTTCGGCAATTTTATTTAGCAGACTTCAATGGGATTGCTGCTCGTTGATGAAATCTTAGACTTTATTTTTTACAAGCTTCTCGCTCCGGCTTCGCCTAAGCCTATTAATTAAGTAAATAGTGCAAACAATTCCTTTACATCACGACCATATGATAGAATAAAATTGGAACTAAACATTTTAACGAGTGAAATTTTAATGTCACAATGTCACATGTTTACATAGGTGGTAAAGTCACGCTGAAGCTATTATTGGTTTCAGCATGAATGGTTCGCCTCCTCCGGGGTAGCACCACCCTTTCACAGAAAACCGACGTGATGTAACAGTGCTTGCATTGTTGCGTTTCATTCGGTCAGTGCCGGAGACCCATCTCCCTCCCCTCCCTCTCCTCTCCCTAACCTTCTCATCCAACCCCTCTCCCGTTCTTTCCATTCTCCCTAACACAGGCTGGCAACGCACTTGCGACTCCTCTGGGGTTTCTTGTGTCTATGGACGGCGGTGATCGCTTAACAACAGGTGACCCTCATGTTCGTTTGCCTCCTATATGATATAAAAAAATGTCAATTTGGATAATATTTTTAAAGAAGTTTCTACTATCTTTTGAGTCCTTTTTATATGAACATTTTTTATCACCTGGTCACTTTTCCTTACAATTTTTCAAGCACTCTCCTTCATACAACTTGTCCTGACAATTATACACAGAATAAAAAAAGTATTAACCAAATACGTACTGAAATGATACGAATACATACATTAGGCAATTGATTTTTATTTATATAAATTGTTATATAAAGGCAAATTCTAAATATTTTTTTAGACTAAAAGGTTTAATATAAACTTGATAAAATTATGATATAAGCCATTAATTATGTAATACCTATGCCTATAGATTTGCATGGGTTTTTTTTATCGCTATTTTATGATTATTGTAATAATCAGCTGAGCAAAATACAGTTAATATTATGCAAACATTCTACAAATAGGGATTTTCTGTATTCCGCACATACTAACAGCACATATTAACAGCACAAAAGTTGATACGATGCAGCGTAACCCAATGACAGATTATAGCAAAACAGATAGTGTATACACTTTACTTACTACATTCTCTATAGAAATTCATTTTATTATGACATTGTTGAATTTAGTCTTTTACAGATATATATTATACTACGTTGTCCTGCCTTGATAATAAAAAATAAATCTAAAATTCAAAGCAGCACCATCTACCGGGTCCAATTGTGAATGTAAAGCATTTCCGGATACACTAGAACACGCACACAAAATTTCATCAAAATCGGTCCAGTCCAGTGACGTATACACGTCCAGAAGAAATGTATATATAACGATAAACTGGCTGATTCCCGGCCGCTTTGTTGGCCATTAAAAACATTAAAGGTCGAATCCAAAAAATAAGCAGCCCAAAACCTTCAACGTAAAAGACCGCAACGAATTCTTATATGCCAATAAGTTCAGTAGTTTTGACGTAATTGAACTTCAAAGGAATGGCATACAATATAAATTTAATGGTTTTTCATGCATTACTTTAAAAAGCCGATGTATAAAGACCTTTTTTTTTCCAATTTCATCTCAATTCGTGTCCTTCTGTCGTAATTAGTTACAAAATAGAAAAAAAAATTAAAACGTGTAATGAAAAAGAAAACGAATAATCCAGTAACAGGACCGCAATTAATTTACATTCGGGAGCGAAAAGAGATTTTAACGTGAAGGTACGTTTGTTTTGAGGGAAAGTTGTTTTGAAACTAGCTCGGAACAAGTGAGATTTGACCGGGGATCACCTGGATCCAACTACCGGCCAGCTAATCCGTTGGAAAAGTTCCGGCTTTCATTACGATCGGGTACGCGGAATACGTGCTGTGAGTTTTAGTTGAATTTTAGTTCGTGTTACTCGCCGATGATGTATTTACTCTTCGTTTTTTAACGGAAGGGCTAATTATTTTTATTTTTGTTCATGAAACTAAATTCTATTTAAATAATTAACTCTTTTTATACATTAATGCAATAGGAAGTTTGCATTTGTGTGCACATCATTAAAAACCATTTTTTTTACATCATAGGAGGCAAACGAACTGGTGGGTCACCTGATGTTAAGAGATTACCACCGTCCAGCAACACCAGAGGAGTCGCAAGTGCGTTGCCAGCCTGTGTTGGCGGGAAAGGGGAGAGGGGTAAATGGAGAGGGATAGGGAGGAAAAGGTAGAGGAGATTGTCCTTCGGCGTTCTTCCTGACCGAACGAAATGCAACAATTCAAGCACTGTTACTTCACATCGGTTTTCTTTTTTCGAACTGACTGCGCCGTTGACCTAGCAAGGTCTTAACAGCTTCACCGAACTACTAAGGCGAGCGTTTAAGGCACTCTGCCGATTTTATTTGGGCAACTAGCTCAAGGATGCACGGCACACCTCGGCTTGGCTGTTGTCTGTTACATGCAAACTCGCGACCTATCTTAGCTAGCCTAGCTAACTATTCATATATGTATGAGTTGTTGAAACGTATATGTGTACCAGGATACCATATCATATCGAGATAATCTCATGACAAAATAAAAACAAATTTTAGATTCCTATAATAATAGCATATATAATAAAACCTTCTATTATATTTAACTTTTCATGAAATTATGTGCAAATCTGAACTATATAGCCTGAAAGTTTAGACAGTAGCAATATTTATGGAGGATAATCTGCATTTGATTCTCGTCCTAAAACAATTTTAAAAAATAGGTGCTTAATTTTAATATAATTATCTAGAAAAATATAAAAATTATACACAATCCTCTACGTTTCTTTGTTAAAGCACAGTTGCAATGACCGTTGGATAATTTCACTTTCATTTGAAAAGGAACTTGAGAACGGTATGAACAAACCAAAAGAGTTTATTGCCCGTTTTATTATCGAAGGCTATAAATCCCGGGTCGTCCCTTACAGTTTTGGGTAAGTCTTTGCACCTAGGTTTAATACAATTGTGTTTATACTTTTGAAAGTCTTAGAACATGCTTTAGAACAAACTTTTACTTTAGTTCTCTTTGTTATTTATTAATATTTGTTTTGATATTATTATTTTATATGTTAAATGTGATCATGAAGTATTATATCTGAGATTACTGCGAGCTTTTCACCTTTCACCTGGTTTATTTAGAGCGACCAAAAAGATTAACAAGGATTGTCAAACTTATGTCGCTATTCTGAGTGACTGAATATACATAGAACCTTTTTCAAGCGCTTAGTAATACAGAGAATTGATTGGCAACCCCATATTTAAGAAAATAATTGAAGCTCATTATTATTTTTAATACCAGGACATTGCGGGTTAAGAACAAAGCACAATTTAAAAACAATAATTAATAGTAACACGCAATAAAAATATGGCAGAATAGACAACAATACATCTTATATTTTATTAATGTATATTTGAAGAGCCGCAGACCCTTTTGGTAAAGTATAAAGAAGAACAGTAGTGACGCAAGTAGTTTAAAAAACTTTACCTGAACGATTTACAAAGACAATCCGTTGGTTAAAAACATACTATCTAGAGTACAACTAGAGTATACCTTTTCGAACTGACTACGGTATTGACCCAGCAAGGTCTTAATAGCTTCACCGGACTACTAAGGCGAGCGCTTGCGATTTTATTTGGGCAACTAGCCCAAGGATGCACAGCACACCACACACACACCTCGGCCTGGGCACTAGAGTATACCAAAACAGAACAAGTTTAAAGGAATACGGACGGTTATCAACCTTTTAACATATGTTAGACTACCCCCTGCCCGCGACTTCGACCGCGTAGAATAGCTACTTAGGGCTAATGCTAAACACGCAGGGGAACCTCTCAAGAGGAAAAATCTCGATTTTGAAACATTTTTCGTTGGTGCTCCGCTCCTATTGGTCTTAGCATGGTGACATATAGCCTATAACGGATTTTTTTCAAATCGGACTAATAGTTTCTGAGACTAACCCCTAAAACCTCACAAACTCACTGACTTTTACTTTTTTATAACAATAGATTTATATAGATTACGTTGTATGTTTAGCAAAATTAGTGAAAAAGAATCTTAAATGTTACAATCAACGGAAAAATAATATTTTGATTAATTGATTTACATAAAAGAGCGAGCTCAGAAGATTTGTTATGTGACTCAAAACTCACGACTAACGGCAGTGAGTCAAATACTTCCATATAATTTTCGATTGTCTAGACCAATACCACAAAAATATATTAAAGAGAATGTAATATAGAAACATATTACTTCTGCCAAACAATAGATAGCCGTATGCAATAACAATGTTGTGTAGGTACGTTTGGCAACGCACCAATTGTTAACGACAAGGCGAGCGGACAGATCATTTACTCAGCGGAAATTTTACGCGTCTGACTATAACCAACATTTTATTCACCGTGACTGACATTTAGGACTCACTGAGAGTCTTTGAAATATTATTCTACAAATCACTTCTATAACTAAGATAATGATCAAATTATGTATATGTTACGCATTTTAGAATCTATTATAGTAATTTGTTATCGTACATAGATACCAGGTGAAAGGCTAAACATTCGCAGTATTGTAGGATATAATACTCTATGGTCACATTTAACATATAAACTTTTTTAATGCAAGTATTCATATGTTTTAACTTTTTTATAACACCGAATATTTTCATTATGAGTCAAAGTCAATATATTTATCTTGTTATTAAAAGTCATGATATAAACTATATTTATTTATTATTTTTGTTTTAGTCATTAATTCTCTTTTGAATAAGCTTTGCTGATATTATAATTTTGAATTATCGTGTCACTGAAACATTTTGCTAAACGTATCTGATATTTACGATCAAGTAAATACAAATGCTGAAAAATACGGTTATTATTTATTTTAATTTGATAACTTCGACAAAATTGATTTCTTTCATACATGTTTTTTTAATGTGATACTGTTATGAAAATAAGTAAACAATTGTTTTTAAATATACTATGCCTCATCTAAAACATGGAGTTTCTATTTAGGTAACCGATAGCACTGATTAACTTTGGTTAGTTTAGCTAATTGGAAACCTGCATGCCAAACATAAGTCAGACTATTCACAAACTACACCATGAATCCATAACAACTTAATGACTGTATCGAATTGCAGTATGAACCTGAGATTCCAGGTACCAGGATGCTAACTAGAAATGGCTTACGTTAATTGACTATACCTATATTAAAAATGGATTTTGGTGTACATATTTATACACAAGATTAATAAACACTGGTATTGTTTGACTGATCTCTGACCATTTGGCACATGTAATTATTTTTGCATAGAGTAATTTTTTGCTTAGTGCTTTTCCGATTTGATGCCAGAATCCGCCTTCCTTTGTAACTTCTTCCACTTTATCCGGTCTTCAGCATCCTCTTCTGTGAGATCGTTTCTCTGCATATCAGCTGTTGTGAAGTCTGGCCAAAATATTTTCTACCGCGATATTCAAGCCCTAGCATATACTCCTACTCATCGATCTCGATGACGGCGTCTCCAAAACGCTGACCATTTTGATTATATTTCTACGTGTAAGAAAGTTTCGGTCTATCTCTTTATATTTGGCGTTTTTCATCCATTATTTGCAATTGGTTATCCTCAAACCTTGCAACACTTTTAAAGATGGTAAAGCAAGATCCTTCCAACAGGTATAATCAACAGTGCATGCGTTCAGATGAAAAATACCTCTTGGATACCCTGGAAAGGTTGCAGAGACGGGTTGTCTGCATTGTAAATAATGCAGATGTAACAGTGGATATAGGGCCGCTTCAGTTGCGCAAGGACATAGCCTTACTGAGTGTGACATACCGTCTGTATTACGGTGAGTATTCCGATGAGTTATTTAATTTAATCCCTTCTACCCCTTTCCACAAGCGAACTACACGCACTGGGCTTCGTAGCCACAGTTTCACGATAAATTGTATCTGGGCATGAGCTAAAACGTTCGTATCGTCATATCTTTGCCGTACCGTGAAACTGTGTAACAATCTCCCAGTCAGTGTGTTCCCTCCTTCCTATGACATGGGAACCTTCAAGCATAACGTGAAAAGACACTTACACAGGCCGGTATGACAGCAGCGACCGGCGATGGATAATCTGTCTCTCGGTGGTTGCCAATGTTTTTGGATTGTACTATGCTTACCATTAGGTATAGTGCAGGCACTTTGTCGTGTTACAATAAAAGATTTGAAAAAAAACATCTTTATAACGCAAACATTGACCACCGTGTTTCCGCTTACTCTTTGCCATCTCAGAGTAAAAGACTACTTTTGACATGCGATGGTCCTCCATGCGAAGTATGTGTTCACACCACATTAGTTAGTATTATATAAGTAGTGCTTCAATGCCAAAGGATCCAGAACGACGTAGGATTTGGGTGTTAGATATATGGTTCTGCTCTTGTACGGAGCGTGGTATGGTGATGTTGAGACGTCTATTTCGTCTATTAGCGAAGACAACTTTCCTGAAGTTCATCTTCGACGTTACGGACTCTAAGAGTGCCACAGATGTGTTCCTTTAATGACCGGTCGGATGACCAGGCCCTTTAACTTGACTTTTATCCTATGATCGCATGGAATGCCGGTGACCACTCGAGATTTTGTCCATACAGCGCTTTTCCGGAAATGGATGTTGAAATCGATTGAACCGGACTCGTGTATCACAGACCCAAGGCATTTTAATCTGCTGGTTTTTGCTACATTTTCGTTGCTTTTTTAAGGATGCAAGGTCCGTGAAATCACATGCCATTTACCCTTTGGCATGGAATATATTATCTAATTTGCCATTAGGTAGCATTTCAGCACATCAATTTCCATACCAATCACGATATTTTCATGACGGAAAATTCATATAAACACGTAAAATATTTACACAATATCTATTTTCTTAAGACTCGACTATCAGTTGCAACACGTAATAACATATATGTGCTAAGACGTGGGCACAGCTAGGATTATGTAAATTGTGAATCAAATACTAATTAATAGGGAGAGTGGGGGATTTGGGAACACTTATTTCAAACGCTAAAAAATAATAGAAAAAAGTTATAAACTAAATCAAATTTGATTGCTACATGAACTTTAGTTGTCTTTGTATTTAGTAGTCATAAAACGTTATTTTAAATTACGTTTTATTAAAAATATAAACTAAAACAAAAAACATTGCCGTTCCTGTTTACCCAATACCCTATGGGGTAATTGAGACCATCCCGTGGGGGAAATGGGATTGGTATGTGGTAATTAAGAAAGACGTTTGATCGATCTTTCGTACGTAATTACGAGGCATCTGAAATAATTTGTAAAGTTTAAATATTTTTACACAATCAACCAGCAGTACTATGGGTAATTAGGAGGGTATGGGGTAATTGGGAACTTTCCAAATCACCCACGTAATGCCGTTCCCAATTACCCGAAGCAGTCAATATACATAAAAATTGCCGCCACTCTCAAAAGCATTTTTATTACCTTCAATCTATGTTGCATTTGAAAACAGATACTACGTGTATGATATGAGCAAAAACACAATACCTTTGAACTTAAAAATATGATACCTACGTGTGTTATAAGTGATGACAAAAATTATATCAAAAATACTCAATTTTTCGACTTACAGTGACAAAACTAGTGCGTCCTTTCAATCCCACTTTCGCATACGCAATGAATGGCTCTGCATTCAGTCGTAGAATAGATTCGCGATAGTGTAGTACGGGGAGACGTACTATTTATCTAACTGTTCCCAATTATCCGCTGTTCTCAATTACCCTACTCTCCCCTATATTTTAAGACAATAATACTATAACTACTACTGTAAAGGATTTATTTTTCATTCATTACAAATATACGATTGTAGTATATATTGTAGTAAAATAAAAATATATAAGTCACACATTCAGATAACAAGGTAAGCATTAAAAATTCAAAGCCTACAATACTATCAGTCGCAAATTCAACACAAAATACTGTTCTGCTTTCTCCCGTTGATTTTACTTCGACTCAAGAAACAAGTTCAGTGATCCGTTACGTCTGTGATTGGATAAAGGGTTTTGCAGAATTTGTTAGAGTGCGGGGTCGTGGTAGTCTAAACTAAAGAATTATTTATGATGTTTTACAAGATTCGTTCTTCTACTTAAGAGTTCTTTAGAAGAACGATTTTTTCTATTAAATATTAAAACTATGTGAGATGTTTGCGAAAAATATGTTTAAAACGCGCTTTATAGATCGGCACTGCTCGTATTTTAATAATTTAGATGTTACAATAGGCATATTAATAACAGAGAGTCCTTTTAAGGCCTTATGAATTGTATACTCTTGTATGTGTACACTTCGTTTATTCATTTTCTTTAGCTGTAATAACAAAAATTCAGTAATATTTCAAAATCTATAAAGAGGTAAAGTTTGTGAGTTTATGAGGTTGTAAGATTACCCCTTAGGAACTACTGGTCCGATTTGAAAAATTCTTTCAATTTATATAGCTCATTTATCGAGAAAGGTTATAAGCTATCATAACGATAAAAGTAATAGGAGAGGAGCATAAATGAAGAATGTTTATAAGTCGTGTTTTCTTTCCTCTTGAGAGCTTCCGTTGCGTATTAGCGTTAGACCAAAGTAACTATTCCACGCGGACAGACGCTAGTTTGGATATATAAATTAAAATATTTTAAATTTAAATTGTCTTAAATTTAAAGAAATGTTATCATTACAAAGCCTTTTAATCTAAATAAATCTTAAATTCTAAATGAAGTCGATAGAATACAATAGCTTATAAAATATTAAAGTATTAAAGACATAAATCTCACCAACATTTACATGGTTAAATGGTAATGGTTGATTTCTAAACGAAAATTGAGCTGATAGCATTACGCTAAAATGGTGACAAATGGAACAAATGACTACAAAACTCGAAACTTAGAGCTGTTTATAGAAGTGTAGGCAGCTTGC
This sequence comes from Antheraea mylitta, assembly GCA_014332785.1. Lineage (NCBI taxonomy): Eukaryota > Metazoa > Arthropoda > Insecta > Lepidoptera > Saturniidae > Antheraea > Antheraea mylitta. The sequence continues at coordinate 962,824 of JACEII010000049.1, read as the reverse complement.
CGAAAAAATAGGTCAATAGTTTAATGAAGATGAGAGGAAGAATTCAAATGAGAACTGCCTTAGACAAAAGGGAATAACGAGCAATGGAAAAGGCCTATTTTCGACATTATATGGAAAGAGGCTAAAGAAGAAGGTTGTAAGTTTTCAAACAAAACTTGTAATGTAAACATGTAGAATACGAGGTGGGTTCTAAAAGCATTTTCTAATATAAGGAAATAATTGGAAAAGGAAAGCAGTAATAAAATAAATGCGGTGACGAAACCATTCGCTCCAATTTAACATGACGATTTTGTCTTACGTTCCCCGCCTTCCGTCAAAATCCGGAACGTGTGCCAAGCCGTAGATAAAATATCATTGTCATTTGTAAAGATAACGTACCGTACTGAACTACAGATTATATCGGACTTACAAAATAATATAATTTTCTAAAAGCAAAGAAGAATTTCGAGGGCATTCAAAAATAAAATGTGTAAATATAATTTTCTATTAATAAAAATGAGAGTACATCTTCTTTCGAAATTTAAATATTTTTTCCATACGCCAAAAGTATATCTATGGATGCAGAAAACGACTATAGAAATTAATCTTCTTTTGAGGCGGTTTGAACTGGATTTAATATAACGAAAATGTGTAGCTAGAAAGCGATAGCTATAATTAATTATATATATGTTTTAGGCGGTGAGAGAATGAGATAATATATTCTTAATGTATTCGAAATATACACAAAGAGATGTAAAGAGAGAAAGAGAAGCATTGAATTCTATGGCACATTATTTTCTGTTGCATTGTTTTTTAAAACATATTCTGTGTAGTGTATTGTTAGCATTGTGTTAAAGTATTACAGAATAACGTCGAAAACTAATATTTACCACTTTTATAGTGTATTCATCTTATTATCTTAAAAAATAATCAGAATACTAAAATTAGTAGTGGAAGAGTCACCCTGATGCTATTACTGGTTTCAACATAAATGAGTGGGCACACCTGGGGTACCATCACCCGACCCACAGAAACCCCGACGTGAAGTAACAGTGCTTGCATTGTTGCGTTTCGTTCGGTCAGTGAGTGCACTGGAAATCCATGTATCCCTCTCTCCCTTCGCTTCACTTCCCTCTCCCCTAAACACACGCTGGCAACGGATTTGTGACTCGCTTGGTGTTGCTAGTATCTATGGGCGGTGGTGATCACTTAACATCAAGTGAACCACCTGTTCGTATGCATTCTATGTAATAAAGAATAAACTTCTACTGCGTGTTGAGTTCACTCGATTTTATATTTCGTAATTTATATATGACATGGTGTTGTGACATGCATGTTAATGGGTTCCTTGGGATTAAACCTGAAATAAATATCGCCGTGTTAAACACTTCATAAAACGTTGTCGTTAAAACGTAGTCGTCGCGGAAAGAAATCTTATGTGTCGTTTAACGAAATGTCTATTCCGGTTCTCCGATGTGGAATGCGTTCTGAAAACAACATCTGTCGCGCACTAACTCATGTCGCGGACGGCACTCGCTGTATTTACGGTCACTTACTCACAGACAGAACTATTGTTGTAAACGTATTTAAATAGGACGAATTACTATTTTTAAGAGATTCAGTTTCTTGTTCCGATTATTTTCACGAGGTGTGATGAAATTATGTACATACAAAGTCATTTCTGGTTTAATTACAGGGCAATAAAAATGTATGAAATCGAATCTAATTTATTTTATAAATTTAAATGAGCTACGAAAGAGACGGATGTGAGGAAACTACATGAGCAGAGATGCGAATGTTAATGTGAATTTTTTTTTTTTTATATCATAGAAGGCAAACCTATAGACACTAGCAACACAGTGGGAGTCTTAAGTACGTTGCCAGGCTGTGTTTAGGTAGGGGGAAATAAGGGGGAGAAGGGGAGGGATTAGAGAGGAGGTGGGCCTTCGGCGCTCTCAGAACGAAACTTAACAATGCAAGCACTGTTACTTCACATCAGTTTTCTGTTATAGGGTGGTACTAACCCTGGACGAGCCGACCCATTCATGGTCAAACTAGTAGTAACTTCAGCGTGGCTCTACCACCTACAGAGGCGTAATTAGAATGGATAAGATTAAGAATCAGTATATCAGAAAAAGCTTGAAAATAGCAACAATGACAGAGAAGTTGGGAAGTAATAGGTTAGCATGGTATGGACATGTCATGAGGAGAGATGAAAATCTAAAAATTACAAAAGTTTTAAGTATGATGGTGGACGAATATAGAAGTTGAGGAAGACCGATAAAGATCTGAAAAGATTGTGTGAAAAATGATGTGTATAAAAGGTGTGAATAATGAGATGACATCTTACAAGCGAGAGTGGAAAACGACAATATGTTGTGCAGATCCTCACTTAGCTGAGATAAGAGTAAGAATGTGATTAAATTTAAATATATTGGTTTGAATATTAAAAGCTAATATAAAGTTAAACCTTAAAATAACATTAAATTATAAAGAGGTTTTTAAATGACAGCTTTCACACTAGAAATCAAGCTTTGTGTCGCGGAAGTCTTTAAAAACATATTATTAATTGACATTTTTTTTTTTATAATGCACTGTTTGACGCTTGACCTCAGTCTCACCTGATGGAAGGTGAAGACGAGGTCTAAGATGTAACGCGTTCACCCAGTAAAAGCACATTCACTCTTCTTTTGAAGATTACTTCGTCATACACCTCAGGAAAAACAGACGGAGGCAGCGCATTCCATTCCTTCGCGGTTCTCATAATGAATGACGAGGCAAAGCTTTTCGTCCGGATGAATGGTATGTCAACTACGAACGAATGGAGGCCCGCACGGCGTCTGGTAGTCCTGAGATGAAATGGAGACTGCGAAATTAGTTGGTGCAGATCTTGTGCACATTCTCCAAAGTGTAGCCGATAGAAAACTACAAGACAAGCAACCCTACGCCGATGTTCCAGTGATTGCAGTTTGGCGGCTAACAGTGATTTGTCCCCGAGAAGTCTTCGAGCTCTGTGATCGACGGACTCCAGTAAGGCTAAATGGTGTTTGGAACACCCGTCCCAGAGGTGGTAGCAATACTCCATACACGGCCTTATCTGCGACTTATACAGATTAAGAAGCTGGTCCGGCGTAAAGTTCCGCCTCACCCTGAAAAGGACCCCCAATTTTTTTGTAGCCATTTTAGCCCTAGCCTCAATAGAACGGCCATAGTTGAGCTTGGCGTTTAAATGAATCCCGAGGAGCTCGAGGTTGTCGGTAACCGGTATGGGTACATCCTGAAGAGTAGGTTCAGGATAAAACGGACTACGTTTCAAAAACATACAGACATAGACTACTCTCACACTCGGAACAATCATTTGTGCGTCACATTAACAATTGCCCTATTTTGATTTGAACCTACAACACTTAGCGTTACAATTGCAGCGATTTGACATCTTAGCCACCAGTGGACATGCGGTCATTACATGTAAAAGGTGAAGAAAGATTAAATCGTACTTAAAATTGTTGAATTAATTAGATCACAGCGTTCAGTACTCCATATTTCACAATGAGCGTTGTACATAAGTTTTGGCATCCATTCGTAAACAATTGCAAGCTATCACTTATTGCTCTGTCATAATTGATTGGATATCCTCTTAAAGCCAGACTAAATAATAACAAACAAAGTAATGGCAATCTACGTTAAACACGGATCCGTGCTTCCGTCAAAACAATGTCTTTGACGGGTTTGTCTGGAAAACGTAGAATTACAGTTCTGTGTTATGTTTGTTTTTGGTATATGACTAATTCTTACGGGCCCAGAGAAACATTTTGAGTGCTGTGAATATAGATGCGTAGAACACAAATTTAGTAATAAATACTTAGTCTATAATATTTCCGTCATTACATTTTAAAGTGATCTAAATCTAAGTTGAATCGTTTATGTGACATGAGAAAGGAATATAAACTGTCAAGGTTATTTTTATTGAGACCGGATGACGTCCGCAGAGTCCTCTAATACAAAATAAAAAATATTACATGAGGAAGTTCTACTAATGACACAGAAAATAATCTATACTAATATGTAAAGCTGAAGACTTTGTTTGTATGGTTGAACGCGCTAATCTCAAGAACTACCGGTCCGATTTGAAATTTTTTTACGGTGTTTAGATAGCTAGCTCATTTATCGAGAAAGGCTTTATGTAACATTGTAGTCCGGTGAAACTGTTAAGGCCTTGCTAGGTCAAGTTAGATAGCTCATTTATCAGAGAAGGCTTTATGCTACATTGTAGTCCGGTAAAGCTGTTAAGACCCTGTCAATAGCGTAGTCTGTTCGAGAAAAAAAATTATGCTACATATCGTCACGTTAAAAGTAATAGGAGCGGAGCACCAATGAAGAGTGTTTCAAAATCGGGGATTTTCTCTTTTGAGAGCTACCGCTGTGTATTAGTGTTAGCCTAAAGTAACTATTCCACGCGGATAAACTTGCGTACAGGAGCTAGTTACTAAATAAAAATATCATCCAATACACCAAGTTTTGAAAGTTGATTTAAAAGTATTAAAAATGTAAATATAAAATAACAATTCATTTAGTGCGCGTATAATAGATAACAATTTATGCATGTACCAATTACTATTGTTGTCAACTATTCGTAGTAGTTTTTCTAAATTCTTAGCAACGAATAATCTCATGGAATTGCAAATGGTATAAACTATTGTGCGAGGTTTCTGAACGTAGGCTATTTCCCAGGCCTTTTATTCTTATCTTTTGTTTGCAGCTTACATTGCTAGTCCACTTTAAAAACGTGATATATTGTAATTTTTTTTTATGTAAATAACATTTTTTCGTTCTTTAACTTTTACATAAAAATGTTAATTCGATTTTCTTCATGAGATTATTGCACATATATATGTCATATATGTATATATGACAGGTTCATATCAGTTTAAAATCGTTGGCAGAATTTGTATCAAATTGACAAACAAAATAAAAGTCGAGGCAGTTATAAGGACCTTTTATTTTTTTTTTTTTTTTTTTATTAACGTAGGGAAATCCCTAACGGATACCCACCCTCCCGGGGGAGAGGGTGGGTTATGTCTCCGACTCGCACGGACTAAAACCCCACGGTGTACCGTCGGCCGCATGTTAGGGGCGGCCAGGGAACGTTCTAGCTTTCTTCCTGAAACCGCCCCTGCGGCTGCCTAGCAAGTTGGTCGCCAGGCTACGTCCTACTATAGAGAGGCGACTGGGTACCCAACCAGTCACCTCCCCTCGTCAGCCAGACCTGTGCAGTGAGGGAATGAGCCCCCCGGCTACATCCCCTCAGGTCCGGCTACGGTAGCGGGAGTAGGCGAGTGTTTTGCCTCCCCCTTCTTCCGGCTCGTCTCTGGCTACGGCCGCTGTGAGGGTCCATCTCGCGGGCCCTCTCCGCCGCCTCCTTCTGCGAGATGACTTCCTCGCAGAAGGAGGCCATCAAATTCCACACTTCTTCGCTGCCGAGCATCCGGGAGATGACACTCGGCAGCGAAAGATCTCCTTCTACCGCCGCAACCAGAGCGCGGCGCTGTTCGTCCCACGCAGCACATTCTGATAGGGTATGCTGCGCGGTGTCCACCGCAGCGCCGCACTCGTGGCATGCGGCGGTGGGCTCCCTGCGGGCAATGCGGTGCAGGTACCACCCGAAGCACCCATGCCCAGTTAGCACCTGCACCAGCCTATACGTCAGGGAGCCCCAAGTTCTCCCGATCCACTCCGACAGGACCGGACGGACGGCGTCAATTGTATACCTGCCGTACCGCGCGTCCGCCAGGTCCTGCCTCCACCTCTCCAGTTCGTCCTGCCGGACCCTAACCCTCCAGGCTTCGATTTCCCTGGGAGCTGGAGGCTCCCCTCGGCGTCTCTTAGCCGCCGTATAATTATAGACGGCGGCAAGAACCTCCGCCTACCGCTCCCAGGGAAGGGAGCCCGCGAGCACGATGGCCGCCGCCGAGGACACCGTTCGGTATCCTCGTATCGCCCTCAGCGCCACTGTGCGCTGCGCCCTACGCAGCACGCGGACGTTCGTGGCGCCAAGGGCGTCCACCCACAACGGTGCCCCATAGGCGGCCATCGCCCGCACTACCCCCTCGTACAGGCGCCGGCAGGCAGCACCAGGTCCCCCCGTGTTCGGGAGGAGACGGCCAAGCGCAGCCGCAGCTCCCACAATTCGCGGTCCGAGCCCCTTGAAGTGGGGCTCGAACCGCCACCGCCCATCCAGGGTGAGGCCCAGATATTTCATCCGGGTCCCCACCCGGACTCGGACACCCTCAACATTTAAGTGGGCCCCTGGAGGCGGCCCACGCCGAGGCCCGTGAAACAGCAGGGCCTCGGTTTTCTCGAGGGCCACCCTGAGGCCCAACCGTCGAATGCGCCCGACCACGAGAGTTGTTGCCTCCGTGGCCAGGCGCACGAGCTTTTTAAAGTCGTCTCCCTGGGCTACGACTAGGGTGTCGTCCGCGTAGCATATCAGGCGCGCTCCCACTGGGAGTGCGCCGCGGAGCACCCAGTCGTAGCCCAGGTTCCAGAGTAATGGGCCCAAGGCCGAGCCCTGAGGAACACCACAAGGGGTCCCCCGGCGGATCACCCTCCCCCGGCTGTCCTCGTAGGCGACCTCCCTTCCCTCCAGGTACGCCTCCAACAGCTGCCGCAGGTACAGGGGCACTCCGAAGTAGCGGAGCGCCTCCCGTATGACTCCATGCGGCAGACTGTTGAAGGCAGTTATAAGGACCTGCCAACAGAAGCGAAAACTCAAAATAATGAAATGTGTTCTCTTTTGAATTGCATATTAATTATAGTGTGTATGGCAATATTTAAACTTCAAAACTTGTTTTCTGAAATTATTAACATTAATGTGGCTTTCATATCTATTGGCGCTCGGAGCAATTATTATATACATTTTTATAAAGTCTATTAATCAATGAAACGTATGATGAGCTGCAAAATATCAATATTAAATATACACAGGCCCATATAATACGCGTCGCTGGTCTGACGGAAGCCACATAAACGCAATACAAATGGTCATGCTTACGTGACATGTCATGACGTGAAATTATAAATTTATCTATTGCCAAAAATTTCGCTCAGTTTCATCACAAGTATTTTAAACTCTATTGGCAAAATAGTATTAAACATGCAAAGTCAAAAACACCAACTTTTTGTTTTGTAGAACAATATTAAATTATCATCTGATTTCTACACTTATAGTTACATCTCTGTAAATCATCGGGAAATTAGTTATATATACATACATATATATAGGTATATTTTTCTCATATCATATAGGAGGCAAACTAACAGGCGGGTCACTTGATGCTAAGCGATCACCGTCGTCCATAGACACTAGCAACACCAGGTGAGTCGCAAGTGTGTTGCCAGCCTGTTTTGGGACAATGGGAGGAATGGGGATGGGAAGAGGAGATGGCAGAGGGGAGGAAAGATGAGAGAGGAGAGGAGAGGAAATGGGTCTCCAGCACTCTCACTGATTGAACGAAACACAACAATACAAGCATTGGTACTTTACATCGGTTTTCTGTAACAAAGGTTGGTACCACCCCGAGCAAGCCGACCCATTTGTGCTCAAATCCATAATAGTTGCAGAGTGGCTCTACTATCTAGAAAAATGTATATGTATTTGTTTATAAAATTGTACACAACGGACAAACCAGAAAGTAAGTTAATAAAACCGTTTCAAATCAAAAAGGAATTCACGGTCATATTCGTGATTCATTTTAAACTATGCAGAAATATACTGTTACTAAAATAACCTGTTGTTACACAAACCGACAGTTACTATGAGATCGTAAAGGTCTTACACTCTGTAGGCACTTGAAATAGCTTTATTGATAGTAATAACTGCGCCGTTAACTATTGATGGCACAGACATAATATCGTCTTGTTTCAATGCATACATTGTTTAAATGAATATCACTGTGGACGTAGATAATATATACAAGGATTTAACCTAATAAATTATGATTAATTTCCTACAATAACAAAAATAAAATATCTTAGAGTTGTCACCAATTCAAATATACTATCAAGCTAGCTAAGCTTGGTTTTGTTGAAACATTTTTGTATGTAAGCGAAGAGTAAACCTGATTATTGGCGTGGCGACGCCAAGCACGAACATTGCACTATCAACGAAATACTCAAAAACATTTGCAACCCCCTCTTGTAGGCCACTTGTTCTACTAGTGTTACTGTTATATTAGTGTATTTTATATCCAATAAAAATAAATATTTATGTAATTAAATAAATAAACAGTCATTATTCTATGGAACTAATTTATATATTTTTTAGCTTTAACGACGAATATTTTCAAAACCATATTTAATCTATTTAAGGAATTTATCTCCGAAAATTCTTTTTTTTTTTTTCTCGAACTGACTACGCTATTGACCTAGCAAGGTCTTAACAGCTTCACCGTACTACTAAGGCGAGCGCTTAAGGCACTCAGCCGATTTTATAATGGCAACCAGCTCAAGGGTGCACGACACACCTCGGCTTGGCTGTTGCTCGTTGCATTCAAAAATCGCGACCTAACTTAGCTAACCTGGCTAACTATTCATATATGTTTGAGTTGTTGAAACGTATATGAGTGAGTACCAGCATATCCGCCTCAACAACTCCTCCATATATTTTTATCGGAAAATTTGGAGAGTTTTTCAGTTCGATAAGGGAAAAAATCTTTCACAAAATAACCCTTCCACAAAGATGTGTAGCGTGTAGGCGTGCACGTGTGTGGAGGTAATCGTGTAGTGTTGTAGCAGTGATGTATGGGTGTGTCACCGTATCGCGCAAGCAACGCACTCAAGGGCTCCCTACCGAGGGATCGAACCTAGGCTTGAGCCGCTGCCGTGGGAGGCCTAATCGGGTGTGCGGGAGCGAAGTTAACCCCCAAACCGCGGCGGCGCGATCTGTGGTTACGCGGGCGTGGGCGTGAGCACGCTCTGTTACGAGGGACAGGCTGGTACTGATCGTTCGCTGACGTGATATCGTCGGGAGGATCGGTGAAAATGTGTCGCGGACGTCTTTTATAACGCCCAGCGTTGGGCACGGGTTCGTAATTCGTGGCGGATACCATTAACGGACTGGGATGAGTCGCGGCTCGCTCGAAATAGCTATTTGTAAGTAATTTTATATTCGCCCAGATAGACGGCATCTCCAGGTCCCTATGGAGATCCGCCTTCCGGACGAACCAAGGAGCAGCGGTGATTTTACGCAGAACCCGGGTCTGCAAAACCTGAAGCGTATAGGCGTGTGCGAAAACCGGACAACTATACGTCATTACCGAACGAATACAGACTTTATATATTGTGAGCTTATGTCTGAGGGACAGTTTGCTCTTCTGACAGAGTAAATAATGGAGGCGACCCAAGACTATAGCGGCTTTGTCTCGCACTCTCTTAATATGAGGATCGAACGTTAAATGACGGTCTAAAGTGACGCCGAGATACTTGACCTCGGTGGTCCAAGGTATCTCAGAATCGTATAGCCTTATGGGCTTTAACTTGTTATGGCGATATCTAGGATCGAAGAGTATCGCGGCACTCTTATCGGGGTTAATACCTATACGCCATCGAAGAAACCAGTCACCGAGCGTGCTAACGGCTTTTTCGATGCGATTCCTAAGGACTTTCGGCCGCCAGCCAGAGGCGTAGATAACTGTATCATCAGCATAACAACCTACCTCGACTCCCGGGAGCTTAGCTAGGTCGCTGATGAACAGGTTGAAGAGGGTGGGCGCGAGAATTGAGCCTTGTGGCACACCTGAGCGTATCGGACGAGGCGATGAGAGTTCGCCGTCTACTCTAAAACGGAAAGTTCTATCGGCTAGATAATCGCGGAGGATGTAAACTAACCTATCGGGTATGCCGGCTTGATTTAACTTGTATATGGGACCTTCGTGCCAGACCTTATCGAAGGCCTTGGCAACGTCGAAAAATACTGCTATCGTACGTTTCGGATTAGTGTTTTTCACGGGCGGATCCGGCTCCGGATGCGGATCTTTATTGAAGTTAGAAAGGATGTACTCCGTGAGGCGGAGTACTTGATCCGGACAAGAGTGTTTGGCGCGAAATCCAAACTGTTCGGCCGGTATTAGACTATGGTCGTTAATCGTAACTTGGAGATGGTTCAGAAGGAGCCACTCGTAGAGTTTACCTAGGGTATCTAATAAACTGATCGGACGATAGCTATCGGGAAGCGTAGCTTTCTTGCCGGGCTTGTGAATCCCTATCACTACGGCCCTCTTCTAGACGGCTGGAAAATGACCCTGGGACATGGCCGCATTGAAGATGCAGACCAATAGAGCTATGATGCGGTCAGGAAGGAGCTTCAAAACCTCGTTCCTGATCCCATCGGGACCTGGGGACTTCCTAGGTTTTAGACGCTTGATGGCGGCCGAGACTTCGTCAAACGATATCGGGGTTAGGGTATCCGCCGGAGGAGACGCGAGTGTATGCTCTACGACTGTTTCGATGGACTCTATGATGGAAGGGTCAGTATTATCAGTGTTTGGCGAACACTGTTTTTCTAAGCTCGCGGTGAGACATTCTGCTTTATCAGTGTTATCGAACGCGGGAGGCAACCCGGGGCCTCTGTCGAGAGGGGGCATTGGAATGACCGTATCGGACTTAAACTTTCGCGTGAGAGTCCAGAATGCCAGATGAGATGGCTGGAGATCCTCCAGAAACCTGTCCCACCTGTCACCCCGGATTTCAGAAATACGAGACTTGACTACTTTCCGTAATACATGTAAGCGTTCGCGGTTCTCAGCGGTCGGGTAAGCGTCGTGAGCACGAGTCGCGACGTTCTTTTCCGTGATCAATGCTCTCACGTCATCAGGGAGTATAAAACGGCGTTCGTTAGCCGCTTGTACCTCTTTCGAGGTCTCCCTGACGGCGGTCTGGAGATAATCAACCAGGGAATCGATGGCCGAATCCGCGTCGGCTTTAGACACCAACACGTCCGGAATTCTATCTAAACTGTTGGGCGATGGACTATTTTTAAAATATTCGCTAAGTTTCGCGTAATCGGCCACTCTGATCGGCGTCGGGCTAAAGTCAGAGTTATGTCCTAACTGTAATAGAACCGGGCGATGATCTGAGTCGAGTTCGTGTACGACTGATATGAGTCGCACAGGAAGCACGACATTTTTTAATAGAGCTATATCTAAAACTGATGGTCGACAGTTATCCTGATAGTGCGTAGGTTCCGAAGGGGCTATGACGTCAAAAGCGAGCACCCTACCTAGACTGTCGAGTATCCTCCCGTTACGAGAGGTACACGGACTATTCCAGATAACATTCCCGCAATTGAGGTCCCCCGCTATAATGACCGAGTCACCTAAGTCGAGCAGTGCCTGCAAATCGGATCTGAGTAGTTCTTTGCTCGGTGATAGATACGCGGAGACAAGAATAATATCAGAGTGGCCCGTCATCCCGACGCGGCAAACTGACGCTTCCATATGAGTAAGCGCGGGCGGATCTAACGGCATACAATACAGCGACCGCCTAAAACGCACAGCGACATGGTCGTTTCTAACAATGCAGTAGTTCGCGATTCTCGGATTACGCATGCTCGGTTTTAACATCGTTTCCTGGATGAGGAAAACGTCAATCTGTCTATCGCGCAGAAAGTCAGCTACTAGATCGCGCTGTGTCCGAAGGGATCTCGTGTTGAAAAACGAGAGGCAAAGACCGCGTGGCTTTATTTTATTAATTCCCGGGAATTTTAAAACTAGTATTTAGACTATTGTGACCGGACGAGGCGCTGTACGGTGGCTCCGATAGCCGGAAAGCGCGCTAGAGCTTGAATGAGTTGTACCCCGCGGGGGTTCTCTTCTACCAGGGCGTAAAAGGCGAGCACCTCCTGCATGTCGTGCTCTAAAAGAAGTTGCTCCATCCAATCGAACTTCTCCGAGAGAGAAGAGGATGTAGGAGCCTGAGTCGCCTTAAGTGGCGGCGCCAGAGGCCTTGAAGAGGCCTGAGGCTGAGGTCTGGGGGCCCAGGGGGCCATAGGGGCCCGCCCGGGTTGGGCCGCGCGCGGCACAGAGGGTGGCGAGCGCGGTGAGGTCGTGGGCGCGGGCGCTACCGGGGCGCGGGAGGCGCCCGTCAGGCCCGGGGAGGCCTCCACGGACATGAGAGGTGGAGGCGGACGGCGGGCGGCGGCTGCAGACGCCCTGGGCGCCTGCATCGCCTGACGAGGGCGTTGTGTGCGCGGCGCGCGGGGACATCCGCGATAATTCGCGGGGTGACCCGCGTTACCGCAGAGCACACAACTGGGAGGGTCGGGAGTGCCAGGAGCGCGCTCGCACTCCTTCGTGGCGTGGTCACCCAGGCACTTGACGCACCTGGGGCGAAGATGGCAATTCTTCGCGGAGTGGCCATAACTCTGGCAGTTATGGCACTGCGAAGGAATGTGGGTCTTGCGTGGGGGCTCAACGGTGATCCCGTTGAGGCCACACACAGACGTGAGGGAGAAAATGGCCTTGCCTTCCTGCGACCGGTCGAGCTCCGAAAATTCCTCATTAGTGTTTTCCTGCGTTAAATAAAACACTTTTGAACAAAATTTAATTCTCCCGAATAGATCATTTGAAATCTTGCGTTAACTGTTCGTCAGACGTAAAAAAAATTAGTAATATTGTTCTCAAAAAGTTTTCAAAAGATTTACAGTCTTTTAAATGATTTTCTGGGAATATAAAATCTAAAATATTATAGAAATATTACAAAAATTAATTGCCAAATTTATGCAATACTGTTTAAATCGCACCTATTTGGCTCATTCTGTGTTTGTAGAAAAAAAAAACCGCACGGAAAACGGAAAAAATGATTTAAAAAATCTCCATATAATAAGTGAGTGAAAGAGATAAAAAAGTGTGGGAAAAACTTCAAAAATATTGACAGAATTATCAGATTAACGTTCAGTTACAATTTTACATCATCATATGGTTGCACTATAAAGGAACAATGTGGCTCTATTTTCATTAACACGTGTCGGGCAACTAGTTATTAATACTACCAAAGCACAGTATATATACTGACACTATAAAATGAACCTCGAAATGTCCCTGAAATAACTTAAATTTGGTTTTTAAATTCAAAAGATGAGACAACAAAATTTAATCATGATATCACTATTGACAACCAAGATCGTCCTTCTTCTTCTATTATATTTTTGGCAACCAGACTTCTAGTAGACTATTACTGCGATTGTCAAGTGAGTAACGATATTACAAGCTTCTTGATATAATTTCAATTAACTAACAAGATGGTGGCCGTCTTGTTAGAACTTTCTTGGGAGTTTTTGTGCCAAGTCAGAATCCATGCTCCGTGACATTATTTTGCGATCCACTTCACTTGTGCACAATAACTAAACTATATTACGTAAAACTCCACTGGTGAGTGTTGCAAAATATAGAGTTAAATAACACAAGATTATGGATAAAATGTAAAGACCACTACATAACATTCTATGTGACACGACATTATGTTTATATAATTACAGATCATGACAAATGGCAAATAAATGAGTAGCCATGATGAAAACCTTTGACTATAGAAGTATACTTTGACAAAAGAACCCTAATAAAGTTCAAACTTTAAAAAATCAATTAACTATGTTCAAATGTCGACCACTAGGCGCCCACTAGTCGTATTTATGTATGCCATATGGTTAGCAAAATGTATAGTATCGAGAAACAAAGAAAATGATTAACAACAATACAACCGATAATAACATATTATTTTAAAACATGCGATGTATTTTTCAAAATAACTTATTTTTACATTTATATAGGTTACAAAAAGGAAACTTAAGTATGGGTTTATATTTTACTAATTAAGCGATTACACGTGTTTAACACAATCACAATAAAATCACAATTAGATAAATAATAATAAGCTACTGTGTCAAGGACGACGGACCACAGAGAATGAAACGTCATTCCGGGTACGGCGAGTAGCCATGGACGTCGCTAATTGGCCACTCGGGATATCACGCGATCTATGATGCGTTCGGAAATGCAACAAACTACAAAAAAATGTTGAAGTGTAAATTTCTTTAACCGTGTTGTATTTTCAAATTCCATGAAATAAAAAAGCTGATGGTACGAAAATACGACATTTAAGAGAGACAACCATATATATCTATAGGATCTAACGTACGGTAAAATGAGATGGATATGGATATATTTTATATGAACTTTTCTTTTTTCATTTTTCAAGGTTCATCTGACGCGTGTGAAATTTATTATAGCCATATAAATTAATATAATATTCAAAACACTAGATACTTATAAATGGTGGACACATGCCAAATTATATAAAAATTGAAATTAAAAAGAATGTAATATAATACTTTATATAGTTGCAGCATCGCTTCCGTTGCAATGAGCGTTGACGTATTTATGACATAATTCCTCGGAAAACTGTTCTAAATTTGAACCTTATTAAAATATTTAAGCAGAATAGAACAGAGGGATACATTTAAACACAATTTTGAAATAAGATCATGTTGTATCTGGAACGTTCTTTCGAAATTTTAAATAGTATAAAAACGTTAAACTAAATTCCATTCTTTGATGATCTTTTGTCAAAGTTATAGTTTAAAAATAAGTATTTATCATAAAAATGATTATATGTTCAATTACCAATACTCTTATAATATAAACAAAGAAACTAATATTATGAATATTTACATTTTAAAATTGGTTGAGAGCGGACCAAAACTTTATAGCTTTATTCCGTGGTAACAGTTTACCGAAAACGGTAATAATGGTAACGGTGGCGGTGCTATTGGTAATGCGCTTACATATTCGTATATTCATCAACTGATTTTTACTTATATAAATTAAATTATCAAACTCTCCGATATCCAATTTTATTTTCAAATTTGATTTTTTAAATATATTAGATACTCTTATCCTATCTCGTAATTTATCGAATACAAAAGCAAACATTACCTTGAAAGAATATTAATAGAAAAAATGGAAACTTTGATAATAATTTTACGATAGAAGTTATTCGGAAACGCGCAGCATTTATTGGCCTAACGCGTAGATATACACGAGTTTCATCCCAAAATAAAATAGCTATAAAAAGGCACCATGGCCTAATAAATATAGAAGTTAAAATATTATTGTTCAATGGCGTTGAACAAAATATGTTTGCTTAAATATTTATAAACTATGTGTGTGTTTGCTGAAACACAGCTGGATTAGTCGCGTGCGCTATCTATATGTGAGTCGTGTTGTGACGTTGTAGGGGGTAATCTCAGGAACTACTGGTCCTATTTGAAAAATTCTTTCAGTATTATATAGCTCATTAATCAAAGATGGTTATAGGCTATATATTATTATGCAAAGATCAATAGGAGCAGATCACCAAAAAGAATATTTCAATATCGATTTTTTCTCTTGAGAGCTTCCTCTACGGGAAAGCGTTAATCCAAAGTAACTATTCCACGTGAATAAAATCACCCGATAAAGCCTCCCTTTACCCGATTAGGCCTCCCACGGCAGCGGCTCAAGCCTAGGTTCGATCCCTCGGTAGGGAGCCCTTGAGTGCGTTGCTTGCGCGATACGGTGACACACAAATATATATCACTGCTACAACACTACACGATCACCCGCACACACGTGCACGCCTACACGCTTACACATGAAAGTGGAAGGGTTTACTTTTTTCCCTTATCGGGAAAAAACTCTCAATCTTCCAATAATAAATATATGGAGGAATTGTTGAGGCGTGTATGCTTGGTACACTTATACATTTCAACAACTCATACATATATGAATGGTTAGCTAGGTTAGCTAATATAGGTCGCGATTTTGCATGCAACAGGCAACAGCCAAGCCGAGGTGTGCCGTGTACCCTTGAGCTGGTTGCCAAAATAAAATCGGCTGAGTGCCTTAAGCGCTCGCCTTAGTAGTCCGGTGAAGCTGTTAAGACCTTGCTGGGTCTTAATAGCGTAGACATTTAGAAAAAAAAAAGTGAATAAAATCGCGTGCAGAAGGTAATGTATTATATTTTAAGTAGAATAGGAGTATATATATATATGAGGCCTTATTATTTTTACATTCTTACTAGCTTCATTGGACATTAAATATGGCAGATAGTCAATAGTAGTATATCGAAGAAAATATGAAAACGTAGGAACTCTATTTTCATGTTTTCGTGCTAGTAACCTTTCTACTGCGACTCTCGCTGCGCGTTATAAAATATATTAGGATATATTAAATGGAACGACTCCTGTTTTGCATTGTCATGAGCTACGGGCCTGTCATGGGTAATTCATATTTTGAGTGTACAATTATTAAATGTTTTTCTAAAAACATAACAAGAGACAGAAGTTATATAACTAGAAAAGTTTTAAGTGTGAAAATAGAAGGATATTGTATTAATAGAGTGTGTTAATAATGCTACGTGTATAAAAAGTGTGAATACTGAGATGACATCAGACAGGGTAGAGTGGAAGAGGAAACATGTTGGACTGTCCCTACGTCGGTGGGAGAAGGGTAAGAAAATGATGATGATATTCAGGCCCGATAAAGACATCATTGTGAATAGATCGTTTAATCACAACTAACTTAATAAAAATAAATTTTCATGTTTAGTAACAGATTTTAAGAACAATCATTTTCATCTTGACAATTTTTTAAAAGTGTAACGAAGACCTTTGAAGACGTAACACGAGAATGTCACCTCGACTTTGTGTAAAGCCTAGCGCATTACTAGAGGTGAACCGTGCAGAGGTCATGTGAAGCAGCGCCTTGTTCTTAACTTTGTATTTAATTCGTTTCTAATAATACTCTTAGATCTATTATTTTATCATTGCTTATCTAGACTATATTATTATATAGAGAAAATATTTAATATTCTGTTTGTAACGGATAAATTAAAAAAAAAACTAAACTAATATTGAATATTCTTTCATTTATAAGAAGCCATATTTTCAGCGAATGACATGGCTATTCATTTTCAAAATCAGTATTAATTAGGACGAAAGAGTGAGCAAATGTATTGCCTATATAAATAGAAATCAATTCGGACTACATCTATTTGATTAATTTTTTTTTGGTGGTGAATTGTCAGGACAATATTTTGTGAAAAAAAATTAACATCATCATTAAAATAATTACATAGATTATAAAAGATAACGTCTTTCTGATTTTATCTGTATGCTGAAATAACTGTGATGTGTATGTGTACTTTTTTTTAATATTAATATAAATTTTTATAATAATTTTATGCTGTCCAATTTACCTCACCACTTACAACTAGCTGACGCTACATCACATCAACTTCGTTCAATAGAATCTATTAAAAAATGGTATGCATAGGTTTTTGAAAACAGAATATTTACATATTCTGCAGATATTTGGGTATACCTCTGTAGTACTTATTAAAAAAAAATAAACAAATACAAGTGTCGCGAGCACCTGGATATCTATAGCGTGCGACTGGTTAGTCACTCGCAATATTTTTACAATAAACTCATTAACTGTTTCTGGTTCTAAATCAATTTATAAAATATATGCTTAATATTTGACCTAATTATCTCGATAAAACAAAACTGATATACACTCCTAACGCTTAGTTTACGCAGATACGAGTAGGTGTAAAACATAACGACACGGTGT
The DNA here is from genome assembly GCA_014332785.1 of Antheraea mylitta. Taxonomy (NCBI): domain Eukaryota; kingdom Metazoa; phylum Arthropoda; class Insecta; order Lepidoptera; family Saturniidae; genus Antheraea; species Antheraea mylitta. Next base: position 945,179 of record JACEII010000049.1, on the reverse strand, counting down.
GGTCACGCATCTGTGCATGTTAAGTGTACATGCTACCACCGAGGGACCTTTGGAAGAGATAGTTTACGCGTTATGCAATGTTATCAACCTCCGAATGCGCCCTCGCGATTCACCTGAACTTTTCTTCATTAAACGTTTAACTTTTGTTTTCATACTTTTAAAAGTCTTAGAAGAAACTTTAAGTAAGGTTGTCTTTGTTGTTTATAAGTATTTGTTTTGATATTATTATTTTATATGTTACACGTGAACGTAAACTATCATTTTCTTGAATACGTTCGTTATGTGCTTTACTTTTGTTTCTATACTTTTAAAAGTCTTAGGACAAACTTTAACCAAGGTTTTAATTGTTGTTAATTAGTATTTGTTTTGATGTTATTATTTTGTACGTTGAATGTGACCATATACTATCATTTTATTGATTATTGCTACTATTTAAACTTTCACCCAGCATATGTGAAATATGCGCATACTATAATTTAAAAACAACTAACGAATATTTAGTGCAACTTACATATGAAACTTGTTCAGACAACGCTCGCTTCTATATTTATTACTTAAAAACAGTACAAAGTGGTGATTTACAGGCTCGTAAATTAGTTACACACACGGACGGTATATTTCATTCACTATTAGTAATTTTATTTATGTTTCTGAACGGTTCTGATTTACAAAATCATTGTTATTATTTATTCCCTTTCATCAGCAATTAGATCTTTGTTTGTAAAATGTTTAAATACGTTTGGTGAAACAGTAAATTACACTTACCAATATCTTAAAACAAATAACTGTTGATAATTTAAAGCAGTTGTTTGCGTTAATTTCACTACCGTCATCAACATTCTACACACTTATTTTTATTTAACCTTGCCGTAAACTTTTAAAATACAGTTAAAATATTATAGCATGGAATGTGACGTTTCAATTGAAATTGGAAATCAAGGAAAATAATCAGTACAAATTATATTATCTTTATGCTTTGTTTCAGATGCCTACTGGGCGGCGCAACGGTCAGAAATGGCAGAAACCTTTGTTACCCTTCAATATACATAGGGACACTTCAAGTTTATTCATGTGTATAGATTGATGAGAGTAAATTTTTACGATGCGAACGCACACCGTCACGAGAAACCGACACTCTGAAGTTATTATGATGCGCGC
>JACEII010000049.1:866217-939021 GCA_014332785.1 Antheraea mylitta | reverse complement strand
GCGCGCACACCGGCACGAAACACCGACACCCTGAAGTTATAGTCAACATTTTGTTTCTTTGTATTTGTTGTTTGTATTTCTTTGTATTCAAACTTTCAATGTATTAAATACATTTTTTCTATTGTTAGTGTCGTTTTTTCTACTAACGTAGAATAAGGCGAAAGATAACATTTTTGAAAAGATTTTTACCTTGTTACGCCAAAGAAGTATAACTTCTAACGCGTGTACATAAGTACACACGCATTTTTTTTTAGGATATTCAACTGTTTACATTTATGTCAATCAATACTTGGGTTAAATTTAATTTGATTTAGATATTTAATATTATAGTAGATACTAAAAATGTGCAATGAAATTTATTTGTAAAAAACGCTTCAAAGTAGCGTCCTTATCTTATTAATTAAATATTACATCAGTTTTGAAATCAGTATTCTTGGCAGAAAAGCAATCTGAATTGTTATTATAAGAATAAAAATTAATTATACAAAACATATGTTGTAACTAGTTAACATTTCTGTTTACATTTTCCGCTTTATATAGCCTTTGGTAGCATTCCCATTGCCGCATTAAAAGTAATTTTTCGCACTGACGAAGGTGCGCCTGCAACGTATTCGTGCCCGACGCTTCATTTCCACCTAATTTAAAAATATTTTTATACGAAATAACGAAATGCATGCTGACTTATTTAAAACATCTCTATATTAATAAACTAAGGTAAAAGAATTCAGTAGCGTTTTCTATATTTCTCAACCGATTTTCTTAATTTTTATTTTTGTTCGGTAACTCTTGACGAACTGTAATGTTCTCAATAAGGAAGGAAACATATTTCGTTATCCATTCCATCAACTATAGTACCGATACTTCAGTAAATTGATAATTAATGCTTAATAATGTATTTGTAGATGCTTTTATCTATCGTATAAGAAAAAAAAGCATAATTATAGTGGTACATACTTTGAAAAAAAAAAAAAGTAATGTTGTACCTTAAAAATACGAATTATGGTCAAATTTCGAACACTAGACAACTACTACTTAAAATTGAAAGTAATATTTATTTACTTGTATGAATTTGCAGCATTTATTGTATTATTCAAGTTTGGTACAATAAATTAATAACAGATACTTTTGTATTTTTCATTTTCCCAATTTTTCATTTTACTCTATATAAAATGGTATAGATCTCTATTGATTTGATTAGCCACTTGTACCAATGACACTCGAATTAGTTCCAAGTAATATCTTACCCCAGTATAAGTATAGTAGTACACTATACTTAGTGAACTCCGAATATTCATTTTCAAGAAACATTCACCACATGAGGTCACTCGGTAACTTAGCAATACATTATACATATATCGTGGCAACAATGACAAGACAATATTAAAATTGTAACGTCATTTTGAATATTCATTCCCTCAATCCAATGACTAATTATTTATTAACAAGAATAAATACATAAAAAACATAATGATGATCTGAAGAAATATACGCGAGAATGTTTTTTTACCTTAAATATTGGATACAAGCTTATCTCGATTACAGAAAAATAGTAGTAATTTGATTATATTTTTACAGTACATGAGGAACGAGGACATATACATTTATAAATATTTTCCAATCATCCTATTTTAAACTTAAATATACAGGCTGAACGTTTAGATAGTATCAACATTTATGGAGCATAGTCTGCACTCGATTCTCGTCCTAAATCAATAAAAAATTGGTGCTTAATATTTGACCTAATTGACTCGAAAAATACAAGAATTATACGCTTCTTTGTTAAAGCACAGTGTGAATGACCGTCGGGTGATTTCACTTTCATTATAGAAAGTTATAAACTCGGGTTTTCTCCAACAGTTTTGGACACTGGTCATTGCACCTAGATGTATTACGATTGTGCTTAAACTTTTTAAAGTGTTAGAACAAACTTTAACTTAGTTTCTCTTATTCATTGATTATTATCCTGTATATGAAATAAATAACTTAATAATTGCTTACACAAAATTTCAGTAAAAGATCGTCAATTGTTCTCGGCACCTCGAGTACACTAATTCAGTGACAGACACATACACTGGTATATATATATATATATATTTTATCCAGGGGAAATCCTACATGGGATACCCTCCCACTGTCGGGGGACAGTGAGAGGGTTATGCCGGACTCCTACCGGCTAAAACTCCTGGGCCGCTTGTGCGCGTAATTGTACCAGAGTCGAGGGTTGACGGCGAGCATGTACTCCTTCTAAACTCTGGTCGCGCGCTATGGTCACCCGTAGATGTTAAGACGGGGGCCTACACCTCGAGAGAGGACAAGAAATTCCCCCCTCTTCCTCTTCTTCTCGAAGCTGCGGCTGCGGCAAGCCGTGCTTCGCCTAAACGGGAGCTCCTTACGCGGCGACAGACACCCCCGCATCTATCGCCTGGAGTTTAACTAGGGAGGCCTCTGATGGTAGTAGCCTCCCTCCCCTTCGTCTTCTGCAGCCAGTCCTCCCGCAACGGACAGCAGGAGCGTCGGCAGCCCTCTCGCGCTCTCTTTCTTCGTCTTCCTTCTGTGAGAGAACGTTCTCACAGAAAGTGACGACGGCGTTCCATGCCCTCTCTCCACCTACCATGGAACGAATCACAGCCGCCAGAGAGAGGTCATCACCAAAAACCGCGATGAGCTCGCGGCGCTCCTCTGTCCACGCCGGACATTCCTCCAAGACGTGTCTGGAGGTCTCCACGTCACATCCACTACAGTGATGACACCGGGCAGTTGGCTCTCTCCCAGCGATCTGGTGCAGGTACTTCCCAAAACAGCCATGGCCGGTAAGCACCTGCACCAGCCGGTAAGTGCCGTGGGTTCTTTCTACCCACTCTGTTAAGAGAGGACGGATTGCCTCAATTGTTGAAAGGCCAGCAGTTGGCCTCGTAAGTCTCTCACTCCAGGTGTCGAGGAGCACTCTTTGCAGATGGGCTCTGTGCGCCTCTACCTCCCGAGGTGAAATGGCCTCACCACGGAGCGATCTGTCTGCACGCCACCGGTACATGACAGCATGTACATGCGCTACCAGTACCCACGGTGGGGAGCTCGCCAGCAGGCACGCCGCCTCACACGAAATTGTGCGGTAACCGCGTATGACCCTGACAGCCATAATCCTTTGAAGGCCCCGTAAAACAGCAGAATTTGTGGCTGTCAGGGCTTCGTGCCACACTGGGGCTCCATACAGGGTAATTGACTTAACCACTCCGAGGTAGCTCCGAGGGAGCGGGGGCCGACACTAGTACCACCTATATAGGGCAGGACACTCGCTAACACCGAAGCGGTCTTTTTAACTTTCGGTGCCAGCTGAGAAAAATGCTCTTTAAAGTTCCACCGGCTGTCTAGAACTAAACCTAAGTACTTCATGGTTGTACCAACCGGTATTTGAACCCCGCTAATCGTAAGACATACACTGGTATATAATTTTACTGGTTGTATGGGCTTGTATGGGGTCTTTTTTAAAATATAATGGTTATCCAACCAGGCTTTCGTATGTTTTATAAACCAAGTTTTTTATCATCAATCATATCATACATATTTTGATTTTAGGCGCCCTCTGAAACTGCCACTCGAGGCGGAGGTCCCTCTTTGTTCTTATGATGGATCACCTGATGTTAAGTGATCACCGCCGTCCATAGACACCAGGGGAGTTGCAAGCACGTTGCCAGCCTCTGTTTAGAGAAGGGGGGAGAGGGGTGATGGACTTCCGGCGCTCTCACTGACGGAACGAAACGAAACAATGTAAGCACTGTTACTTCACGTCGGTTTTCTCTGGGTCGGGTGGTATACCCCGATCCGACCTATTCATGTTGAAATCAGTAATAACTTCAGCGTGGCCCTACCGCTAACATATATTAATTTCCGAAATATATGAAGGATTGCTTTTAAATCTAAAATTACTAAAATATCCATATGATGATTTAGACATTTGGTGAAAGGACTATATACATCAAATACTTTAGTTCTCAAGTCACGTCTCAACTCTTAATCCAACTTTAGCTTCTTCGAAGTATTACCAGTTACATTTGGCCACTACGAGATTTTTGGTCATTTTCCTGTAGCCTTTATCTGAGTGAACATAATATAAGCCAAATACAGGATCACTCGTTTATTTTAACGGTTATATCCCTAACGACAAACACCTGCCGAGTTCCATTAAAACCAACTGGTTAATAAGGTACATTGGACAATGAGCACGATATTTAAAGCTAATGTTTCCAAATTTTACTAGTGTGAATACTTATTATATGGTAAGTTAAAAAACCAACAAGAATCTCTGTTGGTCTTAATAGACCAATCGTTATCGATTATATCGTTTCCAATATATACGTTTTCAATTTATCGTTGAATTCATGTACGGAGTCATTTGTTAATTAGAAAATATTCTTTCCATGCATTTACCTACCTGTTTTAGATTTAAGTTACTGCCCTATATGTCTCACCAGGTAAAATACACAGGAATATTTGATGCATTAATAAATCTTACCTATTTGGAACTTAAGCGACAACGTTGTCAATGTCATGCTTAGTATTTTTTTTATATCGTAGGAGGCAAATGAACAGGCCGGTCACTTGACGTTAAGTGATCACCACCGTCCATAGACACTAGAAACACCATGGGAGTCGTAAGCGCGTTGCCAGCCTGTGTTTGAGGGATGTGGAGATGAGAGGAGGGGAAGAAGGAGAGGAGAGAAGAGAGGTAGGCCTCCTGCAAACACTATTTCTTCGCGTCGGTTTTCTGTGAGAGGATAGTACAGCCTGAACGAGCCGACCCATTCATGCTGTATCCAGTAATAGCTTCAGCGTGGCTCTATCACCTCCAAACACTATCATTACTGTGATGGTATAAATGCAAATGTGTTTGTTTGTTATCCTTCCACGCCCTAACCATTCTTTTCATCAGCATAAAATTTTGCATGCACGTTATCATGACATAGGTACCTTCAATCCAAAAGAAAGCACTGTTCTTGAGGAATAGGTTTAATCTATATTTCATGATCGAAGTCACGAGCATACGCTAGACTAATATGTATGATACAAAGAGGTATTTGATATCTTAATAATGACGATACATTTCAGATGATTTGATACGGATTCTATATAGTTTAACATAATTACCAAATAAATTTACAAAATGTTTATTTCCTTGCATAATTATTTTATCCGTATGGTATTCTTGCATACATTTGGAGAATATATACATAATAAGTTCAGTATAAAAAATACGGAATAGTTAGAAATGCAAATACAAGGCAAATGAAGCGGTTAAAGAATTAACATGTAATATGTAAAAAGAAAAAAAAACATATTTTACCGTCGACAACGCTTCTTAACAATGTTGCAAGTTAAAATCAGAACGGTATTTCACAATTTGCGTTTGTTTTTTTTAAATGTAAAATTTTTAGAATGGAATTACTACTTAATTTCTCTGTAATATATTTCTGGCATGAAAATAAATATTCATATGTACTCGTATTTCAAATTTGGCCAAATGTCGCGCACATTTTCATAACAGTTTTGTTTTACTATTTGTTTTTTGTTTCTTTTAATGCGCTAACCCTGTAACTACCAAACATATTTAAAGAATAGTAATGTATTGTATAAATTACCCAACATTGTATTATAGCTACGATTATTAGAAAGTACAGCAAGTGCACTAAAAATTTCGATCAGAGAGTTCGCTGAATGAAACAACAGTACGTGTGAGCTGTGAGGCGTGACACGTGGTGTCGAATTCCGGGAGCAAAATGAATTAAATGTGAATGAAACCGCTGGATAGGACTATTGATATAATGAATCCACTTATATTCCAAGGTTCTAAATAACATTTTTTACTGCTGATTCACATAAGCGACTTCACAGACACAGCTACAACTGTTTTAACGGAAGAACCTTCGAAGTACTAAATAAGTAGAAGGTAATAATACCTTGCAGAAAAAAACCACATTAAAATTTCTAGTATATATATTAGTACCTGTGCGACCGAGCCTGGCTCGGTTCTTTAAAAAACTCTTTAAGATCAAAATCAACTGTTAGGTTTGCCTTATAAAATTAACTTTTTTTCACAAAAAAAAAAAAATAATATATCTCTTCTGCTGTCACTCGGATTCGAACTGGGGTTACACGGATTTTCGAAGCAACCGATTTCCATTTGAGCTAATTTTGTTTTGACAGCAGTGGTGAAATTTAGCTTTATATTCTAGTTATATTTTTTCATTGCCTGAAATCTCAGTTAAAAAAATCTATGAATAAAATCTAGCTAGATCGATTTATTGACCTCGAAACTATCTACATACTAAGTTTCACGGAAATAGATGACGCCGTTTCTGAAATCCGGAATATATAAAAATATACAAGAACTGCTCGTTTAAAGGTATAAGATAAACTTAGGTATATCATGAATCTTTCTTTAAGTGCTTATAGTGATCTATACATATAATAAGAGTATAAATCAAACGTCTCTGTTTTTTTCGATTAACGTGAAAAAAATTGTTCCAAGTGTCTAGGAATAAGTAATATAATTAATACATTAGTAATACATTTCAATTACTTTTAGAAATGTTTGTCTGTCTGTCTGTTTATATGCACACGCATCACTGCTAAAATACTGGGTTCACAATAAATCCTCTTCAAGACAACTGTAAAGAATATCTAACTTAGTCTTTATTTCATTAAAATCGCTCCACTCTATAAAAGTTATTGTAATATAAATGACAACGCGGCGTAAGTACAAGAGAAAATAGATAAGTAAATGGACTTTATACATTCAGATGATTTTATTAATGGCTGTTTTTACATAAGGACAAAGTCGCGGGCACAGCTAGTATTTATGTGATTTTTAAACTTTATAATACCTTTAATTACCTCCGAGAATGTAATATCATATTGTAATCCCAAGGTACGTATATTTTATTTTTATTTTGTTTAATGCCATCTTGAAAACTTAACAGGAATACAACCTATACAAATCGTATTCAACTTTTATCTGTCTCATTGATCACTAATTTAGTCCGTTCATTTAATTTGAAAAGACTTCTACGGATTTCTTTCCTATTGTTTATTATTTTCTCGTTTGGAAACTTCCTGCCTTAATTTGCGTCCCGTAACAAATTACACTCTTTTTCTTAAAGAAAGTTGTTTTAAATAAAGCGCCCCGGGGAAGATTGATGTCCATTAGTAGCTAATTTCCTAAACAATTTCAGCAAAGGGACCGAACATTAATTGAACGGAACATTATTATTCCATGTTTCTTTCGATCCAAAAGGAAATTATTTATATTTCAAAAATAAGGATAAGTCTAATGTTTAATAAGTAACATTATGAATTCACAACAGCAACTGACTTTGATGGAGGAAGAAATTTTGTTTTAAATAAATTTTAAAATATAACTGTCAAATTTCAAATGTAAAGAATTTAACAAGACCAACGGTAATACTTGTTTGGAATAACTGTAAAACCTAAATAGACAAGATAAGCATCTTGATACTTTCTTTCACTTATTAGGGATGACTCAAAATTAATCACAAAAAGATTGAACCAGATTTTTCCTACAGTCAGCAGTCATCTATAACCAACTTAGCTAAAGCTACGAACTAATATATAGTATAATATTGTAGATCTATAAAATGGCTTAATAACCTTAAACTTATCATTACGTAAAGGGAAACACGAAAATATGATATTTTTAAAAGGTCACAAATATCTTTTTTCTCTTACGTTCTGACTTATTAAATATTTCAAATTATTATTATTAAATGATTACTTATTATTATATGAAATATTGTTTTTTAAATATTACAGAACTATGCCTTAGACTTAGCATGAAAAAGCTAGGGCACATTTCGTCAGGGGGGTTAACACCCACTCTCAATTAAGGGGTCTACCATCTTGACCCCTCAACCGCTGTTAGGGCCCCTTATGGTGGGACAAGACCTATGAGAGGAGCAAACGTAATGCCGAATAGGCAGTCCTTGCTCCCCCGACCAAAAGGCGTAAGAAGGTACCATGGAGTTTTAGTCCGTGCGACTCGAGTATATCCATTCTCTGCTGCCCGGCGGGATGTATATCCCTTAGAGATTTCCCCATGAAAGAAAAAGAATAAAAAGAAAGGCACATGTTGCTTTGTGATTATCTTCCTACATGTCCATTCAATTAGATCAATGAAGAAGAAGTCTGCTATCGAATCATTTAATAATTTCATTAAGCATGTGATTGCTAATCCTAAGACATTTAATGGACTTTGTAATTACCACGACTCTCTGAAATCTCTAAATTATGAGTGATAAATCTTAGCGACTCTTATATTATGCGCATGCAAATTATATTATGCACAAGTCAAGGAAATTAGTAGTGAATCGCATCAAATTGCGATTACCTCTCTTTCCCTTTATATTGCCAATCCCAAATGATCTCTGTGTGAAACTAACAAAATTAAAAAGTATATATATTGCACAATACACAAAGAGAACAAATGTAGATTTTGTACAATGCTTTTTGTTAAATATTTGCAAATATATTAGGACGGTAGTAAATGTACCAGAATCGTGATTATATTTATCACACAATAATATTATCGTTTCAGAAGGCGACGGATATTTCCGTATCGATAAGCTTTTGTGCGGTTCCTAGTTCATTCAAATTAATTTAAATAGCTACATCCTTGTCTTTCCGCTCGGTTGAGCGTGAGTCGATTTGCAATTTCTACACTCCGATAGTCCCTTTTCGTTCAGTGACTTAAAATACACCGTCGAGTTGCGAACTTTGCAATTCGAACTTGCTTTTTATTTGTATCACGACCGCTCTCCAACAAAAGCTTAACATTACTTATATTTTTTACCGTCCAAACCTCGTAGTTGTTGATGCGGAAAAATCTTTCTCCGTGGACTTCAAAGATAAATTACCTGTAAATAAGAAATGGTTACTTTAACTTTATTGTTTAGTATATTTCTTAAGCTCTAATGTTCACAGATTTCAACACTTCTTCCATAAAACGTTAAATTAAGGTGTTACGTTTTTATGATGTTTGAAACAATATATTAAATAACAAATAACTCTTGTAGAAACAAAATATGCCTGTGTATCCGAGATAAATGTACATGATGCGTGCCAAAACATTTATTAGGTATGTGTGCATTTGTGAAACGATTGACAGATGCGGGGGCGTACAGAGAAATCCCAGAAACACAATAAAATCCGAGTGGTGCATACAACGTAAAATGATAATAGTTATGTATACACGCGGACATGGATTACACTTATATCCTACACAATATACCATTTTGGCAAGAGTATCTAATTAATAAACTCATATATAAGATAAGCTTTAAATCCAGTCTGCAACATTCTATATTGATAAATATGTAGTCCCGTCTGTATATTTCGTTTTTTATTAAAGGTTAGCTGACCCGTACTACTTCGCCTGCACCAAATCGATTACCACCGGTTTTATATATAAAATACAATGTTTGTAAACACGAAATATTTTAATAAGCCTAATACCTGATTGCAGCCAAACGTACCGTTTCGAAACTATCCAGGGACTCATTTAAACATATACCCAGTTAGTACATGAGAAATCTTTTAAAATAGGGCTAGAACCCGTTCGCAGCATCGAGTACCGGGTTCAATTAAGATTAAAACTAACTTACATATTGGCGGTAATATAAAAAATTAGCATAAGGAGATGAAATATAAATGTTTAGCTAATCTGTTTGCTTATATATAGTGGAAAGAAAATTTATCAATGTTCGTTAAGAATTTCATAAACTACAAATTTTTGACTTTTGTCCGTTATTCTGGAGAATCCCTTGCGTTTTATGAGACAGAAAGTATCCAAGATGTAACTTTATACTATTAGTTATCACTGTGTCAAGTTTCGTCAAAATTGTCAAAATTCAAACACTAATCCATCAAATATGACGTATAGATAATACTACTGAGAACATTCTGAAATGTTATCAAAAGGATACATAGTCATGAAGATTTATAAATATAATATAGTGGAAACACATTTTTATAACTCTATGGTATAGTTTTTACAATAGTCTACGGTAAAAGGAAATATAATCTGTGACAATTTGTGCCCGCGTTTTCATCTGTCTACGTTTTTGCTCCTAATTTACCTAAGTTAATTAGCATGTATAATATATCTACAAACATCGTTTACTAAAACCAAGCAAAAATACAGTTCACCGAGAAAATAATACTGCACGAAGAAAATCATGAAAATATTGTATAGAAACCGTTGACCAAGAAACTTTAAATATTTATACATCAGATGAATTTACGCACGTGGTATCGTGCAAAACAAAATTTCGGTTGAAACAGAAGGAAATAACCAACGCATATCGTCATTTAGACAGATGGTAGTAATGTAATCATGTCGTATGCGCTAAATATCCGCCCGGAGTTGTCGGAACGCGTTCTCGAGTCATCTACGAATAAACATGACTACGCACTGAAAATAAAATATTATGCGATCGCATTCGTAACGCATGTACAGAAATAAAGCAGTGTGTCACCGAACAAGTTCGTGTTTACTAGTAGCCTAGATTGACAGAATAACCCATAAGATTTTCTTAAATGGAGATCGAGTACCTAACCTCAGCTATCTTCTTCTTCTATTTTATTTTTGGCAACCTGTCTTCTACGAGACTATTACTGCCATTGTCAAGTGAGTAACCATATTATAAGTTTCTTGATATCATTTCAATGAACTAACAAGATAGTGGCCGTCTTGTTAGAACTTTCCTGCGAGTTTTTGTGGCAAGTTAGAATCCATGCTCCGTGGTATTCTTTCCGATTTTTTTTTTTTGAACTGACTACGCTATTGCCCTAGTAAGGTCTTAACAGACCTACTCTATTTTACAGACTATTCTTTCCGATCTACTTCACTTATGCACAATAACCAAACCATATTACGTAAAGCACCACCAACATTACACAATATATAACCAAATATCACAAGATTATGTATAAAATATAAAGACTACTACATGGCATTTCAAGATCCCGCCAAAAACTCCAACCTCCTCAGCCACAGAGTACATTATAATATGATACAGATATCACTAAATATATTAATCAGCGCCTCTAGCGATATGGGTTAGAACTACTAGCTACGTAGATGTAACATCTATGGATGTTTGTACAGACGTAGACATTTCGAAAAAAAAAAAAAAAAATGTTTGTACAGAGCGGTACTATGTAGATTGTATGCAAATTCTTAATGTTCAAAATTAACTGTGTTCAGTTTAAAAATAAATTACCATTTAATTTAAAAGAAAGAGGAGTAGAAAAACAATATAGACTAATTATTTAACCGTTCGAACAAGATATATATTTATTGAAATGAAAAAATAGTGTTCTGTTTTGACGTCTGATCGCCAACATTTTTTCAGTCGAGAAAAATAAATTATATAACAGCGCCATCTAGTAATGTATTCCATAAGGAGAAATTAATAATGAGATTTTGAAATAGTTATCAAAGAATCAAAAGAGTTTTTTGGGGAATTTTAGTCTGTCATGTATTGGATTTTATATTTTATTCATAAATCTTGTGTTATTTGACTTTATATTTTGTAAATTTGGTGGTGCTTTGCGTTATATAGTTACTTTATTGTGCATAAGTGAAGTGAATGGAAAATAAAAGCACGGAGCATGAAATTCTGATATGCCACAAAAACTCCCTGGAAGGTTCTAACAAGGGAGCCACCATCTTGTTAGAATATTGACTCACACGACGCAATATCGACGTGTTGCACGACGCTTGTAATATTATTAACTACGCCACAATGGCAGTAATAATCTGAAGGATTGATTGCCAAATATAAAGTTAAATAAAAGAAGCAAAAAGACCGTGATCAGTCACAATTTTTTTGACATTCCTAGTGATGTATGACAGGAATCGTCCTAAAACACTAATCTATATCTATATTTATCATCTTTCGCGGCTCCCTTAATTCTCTTCAAATACGCAACAGATTTTGATGCGGTTTTCACTGTCGTTTAAACAATTTCTTCCTAGACGTTTATAAATATAATACATGTATGTTATCTTTGTATAAAATAGAACGAACAATCGTCGTTTTCTAATGACGTCAATTCTGCATCAGGATATAGAATATGTATACTTATATATTATATATGTAGATAGATATATATATCTTGTTTAGTTACCATGGAATAAGCTATGTTAAACTTAAATTAAAATGACAGTGCATCCACATATTAATTTCAAAAGGATGTGTTGCATTCATCATCGTCAGGAGAAAATAGACAAAAATATTTCAGGTATTTTTTCTACGTATACGAAATAAAAGCATCTGAATCCCGATTTCAAAATTTCAAACAATTTCAAAAAAGATGATTAAATTATAAGTTATGTTAAATTTCTAGCATCTGCCCGCGGTTTCGGTGGCGTGGAATAATTACTTTAGTAATGATAACACGCAGCGGAAGCTTTCAGAAGAAAAAAACGATTTTGAAACATTCTTCACTAGTGCTCCGCTCCTATTAGTTTTAGTATGATGATATAGCCCATAGCCTTCTTTGATAAATAAGCTATCTAACAATTTATAAAATTGGACCAATAACTCCTGAGATTAACGCGTTTAATCTACTTATCAAACAATCTCTCTAGCTTTATAATATTAGTATAGATTACTCTCTTCTCTTGTACTTAACTCTACTCGTCATTCAAATTACAATAACTTTTGATAGAGTGAAGCGATTTTAATGAAATTAATTACTCCCGAGGATATGTTTTATGGTTTTCTTAATATGATTTTCTTGTGAACTCAGTACTTTAGCAGTGATGCATGGTCATACAAACAGACAGACAGACAAACAGACATGTCTAAAAATTATTGAAATGTATTTTATCACATATTTTTAAACACTTGCAACAATTTTTTTCACGAAAATTGAAAAATGCACACACGTTCGATTTACATTTTTATTATATGTATAGATGTGTTGTTTGCCACATGAACTTTATAGATTTCCTTGCCTTACTTATCGCATTGGTTGGAAACCACAAGGGTTATTGAGAAGATTGCTCATAGCTCGCATTGGCATTGCGCCAGACTCGGCGCCGCTGAGCTTCGAAACAATACCGACGATTGCGACGTTACTAATAAACCAATTCATTGTCACACCAGAAAATTGTTGTCTCTTTCTATCACGTTTTCAGTGAAAAGTTAACGCGATATTTTGAAAATTACCTGTCTATATTCTTGAAAAGTGCTCTGTTATTGGTTCAGTGATAACGGCTCTAATTTGTTGCTGATGTCACTGAGTACATGAGTTACATATATACCTACTTTAATAGATGTATTGATTTAGAAAATATTGCTCATTATCTTTACTAATGGTTACGTGGAAAACTTTTTTATAGCATGTTTTTAACGTTTCAATTCATTCTGTCGGCACTTGAATAACACTCTTAAAGGAATGTTTATAAAGTATAGAATCGAAATACTAAATATTGATATGTTTGATTTTTGTGTAGACAACAAAATACTGAATTCACAAGTGTGTATATTAATACTTCTTTCTTATAAGTATACTAGCTTTTACTCGCGGCCTCCTTAGTTTGGCGGTTGAGAAATGAAGTGAAAGCGTATCAAACAAACAGATTCATTTTCGCACTAATAATGTTAGTTAGGATTATGATATTCGTATATTTTGCACTATTGTTTCCATTTTAACGTCATCTAACAAACTTGCATACCAAAACCGATATACGTTTATACAAACTCTTATCTTTTTAATTCCGTTTTCATATAACTCGGATATCTTAAATATTTTACGAAAATGCTCCGTCCACTCATTCTGCATACTTGTATTTATATTCTATATATGTTTATTGGTCATGAAAGCAATAGAATATTCTGTATGTATATAATAATACCACACGGTTGTAGCTTGAGACCGACGCAAATGACTCCCATTTCTCTGTGTATAAATGAAATGTATATAAAATATAATAGAGAAACAAGTAAGTATTGTAAATATACCGACGATACTGTTTTAATATCTCATTACTAATTTTACAAATAAAGCAAAACTTTTTCAGAAAACAATTTAATTCAAATTATAACTGCTCGAAAATTAACTATTAAAATTTTACAACAAACGAAAAGCGGCCCTTATCAAGACGGTTTTCAAATTGACTACATACTTATTAAGCTTACTAAACTACAAAAAAAAAAATACATATCTTGCAACCTCGCTCCGTAGATTATATAGATCTTACTAAACCCAAAATAGATAGTTAATCACAACAGTTGACACTATCGGTGTTATTACAAAAAAGTAAAATACGTATTAAATACTTATTTTCAAAAGGTTACGTTTTTAATGCACTGATAATGTCTTCTTGTAACTTGTGTAAGTTAATCTATTTTACCGGTTGAAGTTATATTAACGAGCTGTCCACTCCGGTTTTGGACGAGTATACTAAACAAGGATATGAAATCAAATCTTTATTTTGTAGTACATATGTATCTATTTCACTGCATCTATACTAATATTATAAAGCTGAAGAGTTTGTTTGTTTGGTTGAACGCGCTAATCTCAAGAACTACCGATCCGATTTGAAAGTTTCTTTCAGTGCTAGATAGCTCATTTGTCGAGGATGGCTATAGGTTACATATCATCACGTTAAAACCAATAGGAGCGGAGCACTAATGAAGCATGTCTCAAAATCGGGCTATTTTTAGAGCATCCGCTGCGTGTCAGTGTCAGTATTATATGCGTTACCATGGTAACATGATAACATTCTATCGGAAATATTATTAGGGTTTATTTTGTGTTCCTATTCAAAAATTTATTCCAATTTTTGATTATAAGTAGTACGTTGCTATCGCAAACATTTTTAAAGTCTATTTTGTGCCGCTATTCTAAAAGGTTAGTAGTAATAATATTCGTCCATCACAATACAGGCGAAGGAATTAATCCATACTGCCAATTCTGAAATTGTCAATATAGGTAGTTCTTATGTATTCTCTATATATAAGCGCCAAATCTTCTATATAATATTTCGTAAATTTTTATCTTCTTAATTTTCAAGACCCCAGAATACATGCTCCGTGGTATTATTTTTCATTTATTTCACTTAGCATAATAAACAAACCATATTACATAAAACGCCGCCAATTTAACACAATATAGAGTCAAATAACACAAAATTATGAATAAAATATAAAATCCCTACATAACAGACTGAAATCCCTTCAAAAACTCCTCAAAACGTTTATTCTACGTTAGTTTTGTTCCCAACTTTTAGTTTGTGATATATTACGTATTATAAGAATAAAGCGTGTGTATATAATATTCAAATAAATACTTTTTGATGAATATATATATCTGCGGTGCTACAAATATCAACATTTTTTTTAAATTCTGTCGATATATCTGTTTGTTTATTTGTTCCGGGTAATCTCCGAAACAGCTGGACCTAGATGAACGGTTTTGTTTTCTTAGAAATGACTACGCTATTGACCTAGCAAGTTTAACAGCTTCAACGGAATACAAGTAATATTTGAACGGGAATTTTACGGGCAAATAACTAACTAACTAGCTGTTTTATTTTAAGCTAGCGAGTTCAGCAGACGATACCCGATATTATATCTATATAATAAAAGATTGAACACATATTGTTCGATAATGTATAGCTTAATATTTTCATTACTTTTTTATATAGTGTAAGTGAGCACTGAGGGTGATACATAGATAGTAGTTTAAAGTTCCAACTATGTGGCTTATGATAAATCCCATCCCATTCGATACACTATTAGTATTCACATATATAATGTAAATGTTACCTGTTACTGTAGATGATGTGCGTGTCATACTTACAAATATTTTTGAAAGAGTATTATTATTATTTACACATCTAATAACAATTTTAAATTTAATTAATACATTCATAAAACGCGTGCGGAGCCGCGGGTAACAGTTAGTATAACATAAAAAGGAAACTGTACATCAATCTATCGATTCTGTCAATTCTTTTGAAGTGCATACCGCTGGCTTACTCAGTCCCTTTTTTGTACGAAAATCTTTAATCCAATCTTATTAGTTTCCAAACAAAACTTGACTTGATAATTGTGCCGTTACGTTTCAAAATGAACTAAATTCAATGTTAATCGTTCAATTAATATGATTATTTTTCACGATATTGAGTTTTTTACACCGAGAACAAAGTTCAAATTTTGCCATCCATAAGGTATTTAGTTGTTTTTTATGCACTTCACATTTTTTCGAAAAATAACGTATAACGACTCAATTTTAACAGAAAAAAATAGTCAAATAGTATTTATTTAAATTGATGATGATGATTATGTTGCTCATAGAAACTCCTTAGTGACACTAAATTTAAAAATAAAACGTAAGGAAGACCAGTATTATTTTCTTCCTGTAGATAAACGGGAGAATATATGAACGTAACCGATACGGAGGGATAAAGATCCGGGTAAGGAAACAATAAAACAGAAGAATACTTACACAAAAGCAAACCAATCCCCGTTTATCCGGGAGGGCTCGGCCGTGACATGCATGTACAATAGAAAAACAAGAGGCCACTACCCCTTTGAAGTAGTTTCTATTCAGATCCAATACTATAATGTGACCTAACTATTGTTGGTAATAAACATACTGGGTTCTCACTCAGTGTATTATCCAATTTTGTTGAATAATTTATTAATATGAGTAAAGAGTACTAAAGAGTACTCTTGATATATATACCCTTGCGATTGTAAATACAATCAGAGGCATTAGTTGCGTGTTAATCCATTGGAGCATATAAGATGAAGATTTTCACCTACGATCTACCACTAATCTTCACTGAATCCAAATTTACAATATAATAAATGAACTAGCGCTTGTGAAGGATGTTTTAATTCAGGATTTAGTCGTCATAATATAATGTTATACGATTTGATAGGTTTAAAACGCTTTAAGTACTTACTTTGAGCACACCATTTGGAGTCCTTATTAACAAGTAGGCATAAAATAGTGTAAATAGTAGATGGAATCTTAGAGCGTTATGACTTATCAACTTAGAACAAATTGCTACTAAAACACTATCTACATAATAAATACCTATTATACCAAGGCCAATACAACTTTCAGATCAATGGAGTGGCCATGAAGTGCTTTTGCTTCGGTTATGACCAACATCTGGATGGAACATTTTGAAGAAAGTGCTTTGAACTCTGAACCACTTTTGTGGAAGAAACGCATGTCGATGTTATTTTATACATACTAAAAGGTAGTGGAAAATACATTAAAACAGTGTTAAATTACTACTACCACAGTAGCACTAAATTTATTGTGAAAATTTAGAAGGGAATAACTGCTACTTTCCTTGATGTTACTTAACTTAAGCACACTCGGGAAGATCGAGGCCATACTATTTCATGGGCTTCGGCGGGGGCCACCACATGGGGCCCACATTATGGTGGAGGGCGCCCGGATCAAGGTGCGTGCCCACATGAGGTACCTGGGCCTCACCCTGGACGGGCGCTGGCGGTTTGAGCCCCACTTTGCGGAGCTCGGGCCACGAATTGCTAGGGCGGCGGCGGCACTCGGCCGGTTGCTCCCCAATATTGGGGGGCCGGGTGCCGGGTGCCGTCGACTCTTCATGGGAGTCGTGTGGGCGATGGCCGCCTACGGGGCACCGGCTTGGGCTGATGCCCTCGGTGCCACCAACGTACGCGCGCTGCGCAGTACGCAGTATACGGTGGCACTGAGGGCAATCCGGGCATACCGGACGGTGTCAACGTCTGGAAGCTGGGGTGCTCGCCGCCGTGTACGAATTCACGGCGGCGAGGAGACGTAGTGGGGAGCCTCTGACTCCCAGGGAGATAGAAGTTAAAAAGCGGGAGTTGCGGGAGGGGGCTATAGGGAGGTGGATACAGGACCTGGCGGACGCGCGCTTCGGGAGGCACACCGTCGACGCCGTCCGCCCGGTCCTGCGGAAGTGGATTGGGAGGAGATGGGGCTTCCTGTCGTTCAGACTGGTGCAGGTGCTGACCGGACACGGTTGTTTCGGGTGGTACCTGCACCAGATCACTCGCAGGGAGCCGACCTCCGCCTGCCATAAGTGCGGCGCTGAGGAAGATACCGTGCAACACACTCTCTTGGATTTGTCGCTATCGAGCGTGGTCTCGTCCATGCTCGGCAGCGAACAGGCGTGGCGAGCAGTGGCCTCCTTTTGCGATGATTTCATCTCGCAAAAGGAGGCAGTGGAGAGGGCCCGTGAGGCGGACCCCCTCAGTGACCGTCTTCACCATAGGAGGACCGGCAGGAGGAGGCGGCGCTTTGCCCAACTCCTCCTGCCACCGTAGCCGGACCTGAGAGGATGTAGTCGGGGGGCTCATCCCCTCATTGCACAGGTCCGGTGGACGAGGGGAGGCAGCTGGTGTGTACCCAGTCTGCCTCTCTATAGGTAGGAGTCCGGCGGCCACCTTCCGCCGGGTGGACCGTTGGGGCGGCTATTCAAGGGGAATAGCGTAGAACGATCGCTTGCCGCCCCAACATCACGGTCTGTCGGTACACCGTGGGGTTTTAGTCCGTGCGAGTCGGATATAACCCATCCTCTCCCCCGGGAGGGTGAGTATCAATAAGGGATTACCCCACGTAAAAAAAAGGCACACTGATACTTACTCACATATCTCCTCACACCACTATCCCACTAATTAATCCTATCGTAACAACGCTGATTGACAAAGACCACGATCCGTGCGACATCGAAAATATAGAGGCAGAATTTGACCGTATTCGGGAGGTACTTACAAAGAACGGCCCTAATGTAAGTTGATGGAAACTAAAACATCTCTCTCGGAGAACATTTTCAAAGGTAACACATAGGCGACATTTCTGAAGTATGTCAAGGCAGTAACGGATACAACTGGAACAGTAATAGAGAAGCACTCCATCAAGACCGTATATGCTCTATTCAAGAGTTAACACAACAATTTAATCGGGATGACAGACTAAAGGTATCATTGGTATGAAATCCAGTACGAGAAAAATTGAAAGTTCGTATACGGTCTACATTTGTTTAAGTCGGTAGAGAGAGCATAGTGTATTGGAATATTGTTCACTGAAACTACGTGTTTCACCTGAATTTATCGTAGATTATCTTTTTTCCCTATTTATCTTATTACTATTTAACTCTTGCAGTGGTTTTAACTTACCTCAATTAATTAAAATTATCACTGCTAAGTCTCTGTAGAGAAGCATAATATAGCCTACATAATAATATAATAAAAAATATTTTTCTGTCAATAAATGAAAATCGATTCTATACTTTCGGACTTACTGTAAAGACATATATATATATGTATGTATAAGTAATAAAAACATCAATAAGAAAAAATATCTTACAATATATGCAACGTATTCTTATAGACCGAATAATTCGTTCCACACCCACACTTCACCGCAATAAATATATATCACTACAAACTATAATTTATTTCTTACATTTCTTCCCAAAAGTATTTTCATTCGCAAAAGACATCTGTTTATGAAATCAATTTCCTTCACAATTCACCACCGTACATAAGGTACTTGTAATATTTACTTCGAATAGGTACACCATTTGAAAAGATTAAAGTGACTTGTTTTGATAGACAGTCGTAAATAGATCCTTTTGGTGGAAAATTCCTTTCATCAAATACTGAATAAGGTAAGTAAATAAGTATCATCTTGAAACGTTTTATCGTCAAAGGCAGCATAGAGATGAACATCAAATAACACGATTTATATTCCTCTAAGAATTGTTTATATTTTTTAAAAGTGCCCAAACTTCTTTTGATCTCGGTAGGTATATGAATCCGCTCGAAATGTCTGAGTAGTCATATTATTGTAATACATTTGTTTATAAGAAAACGGTTTACGTGAATTTATTTGGATACACGTTGCGATAAATCATGTAACAAGAGAATGGACATCAGTTTTTTTTTATGATTAATAGCTTTTATAACTCAGTATAAAGCTGTTCACCACACTTTAGTAGATATTAATCCTGCGTATATTTCAAGTAAATTAAACCCACAGCTATAAGAAACAATTTAAGGCAAGGATTCTTCGAAGACTTGTACAAGAAATAAAGTTCAGTGATTTGTTTAGTTTTAAATATGTTGTCATGTATGTAAACTGGTTTTTTTTATTATTATTTACTGAAAAGATCGATATTTTTATTTGTCCGTTTTCACAGGGACAGCGACGAAATGTGTTTCCTTTGTTGGAACTTGTCACAGCCTACAATAACTGTAAATTAATTAAATAACTTATTAGTTTATCAGTGTAGAATTTATTGAGAATAATTTTATAATTACAGTACATCCATTCTTGGATAAAGACTGCTTGCTGTTATACGAAAATCCGATTCCATATGGAGTAAGTACTCTTGCTATCTCTGAATGGGAGCATATGAAAACCGACTTGGGCCATTCGACTCTACCTTAAATTAGCTGTAAGAATTATTGACGATCTCAAACTCACAAACAGTATTGAACTGTTGAGTCAAATGTGTTTTTTTTTCCTTGAACTGACTACGCTATTGTCCTAGTAAGGTCTTAACAGCTTCATCAGACTACTAAGGCAAGCGCTTAGGACACTCAGCTGATTTTATTTGATAACTAGTTCAAGGATGCACGGCACACCTCGGCTTGGGCTGTTGCCTGATACGTGCAATTCGCGACCTATCTGAGCTGACCTAAACTAACTATTCATACATATATGAGTTGTTGGAACATATACGTGTACCAAGCATACATACCTCAGTAACTCTTATTATACATATTTCGTATAGGATAATTTTCTAAACTATTTCAGTTTGGTCAAAAGAGAGACTTTGTCTCTTTACGTATGTTTTCAATATGTTGTTACAGGAATTGTTTGACATTATTTATGTCTGCGTTTACTTTACATGAACGGATCGCTTGTCATGGTTAGGGAACCCACTCATAAATCTTAAAATCAAAGTCATCACGGACGGTCTGATATACAGAGAAGTTTCCTTCAACAAACGATCCAGTTGAGGTCTAAGTTCCCTATTGAGGAATTACTATGGGGCTATAGTAGTGTCCGCAACTCCAAGTATGGAACCTAATGCAGAAAAACAGTGACTAAAAGAAACATCTGAAAGTATTAAGTCCATATTCTTATCTTCTTTTCTCTCGTATTTAGGTTACATCGTCATTACAATTACAATTAATTTTAATAGAGTGAACCGATTTTCATAAAACTAAGACTAAATCTTACTCGAGGATCTGCTTTATGATTTTCTTGGTGAGGTTTTATCGTGAACGTGTTCTTTCGCAGTGATACGTGTTCAAACGAACAGACATTTCTAAAAATGATTGAAATGTATTCTATAACTTATTCATAGCTGTAACAATTTTTTTCACAAAAATTTAAAAAGTATAGACACGTAAATTTGCCTTATTATGATATGTATAGAATAGATACATCTGACTCCGCAAGCAGTCATAAGCTTTTATTACTGCTCACCATCAGGCGGCTTGAACGCTTCGTATTTTGATATTAAAAAAAATGTATTTCAAATATTCAGATTACGACGTAAGTTTGGACGTAATATTTTGATGATATTATACTAAATATACTGAGTTAGGTACACCATGGTAGATATTAATATAACACACTTATAAACATATGTTATAAACGGAGATTAAATTCAGTTCTATTTTATATCAGGCAAGTATTAATACATCTCTCAATATAGGTAGATTCATTATTATTACATCTGCCCGTGCTTCAAATAAAGCCTGTAGAATCCAATTTCAAAGACGAATAAAACTTGACAGTGGAACGTTGCGACTATAATTTATGAGTAAACAGACTATGTCAAAAAATCATATTACTCTTGTTAAAAGACTACGAAGAACATTAAATAAAATTTGCATAAAAATATATTATATCATATAAAACTAAAATTATTAAAAATGTTATCCAATTTATACTAATATTTTAAAGCTGGAGGGTTTATTTATTTGATTGAACGCGGCAGCGAACGATCAGTACCAGCCTGTCTCTCCACACAGAGCGTGTACACGTCCACGACCGCGTAACCATAGATCACGACGCCGTGGTCTGGGGGTAAATTTCGCTCCCGCACACCAGATTAGGCCCTCCTCGGTAGCGACTCAAGCCTAGGTCCGTTCCCTCGATGTGGAGCCCTTGAGTGCGCTGCTCGCACAATACAGTGACACAAAAATTTACATCACTGCTGCAACACTACACGATCAACCCCACACACTTGCACGCCTACACGCTTACATATGGAAGTGAAAGGGTTTTACTTTTTCCCTTATCGAACCGAAAAAACTCTAATTTTCCGATAAAAAATATATGGAGGGGTTGTTGAGGTGTGTATGCTTGGTACACATATGCGTCTCAATAACTCAAACAAATATGAATAGTTAGCTAAGTTAGGTCGCGAGTTTGCATGTAATAGGCAACAGCCAAGCCGAGGTGTGCCGTGCACCCTTGAGCTAGTTGCCCAAATAAAATCGGCTGAGTGCCTTAAGCGCTCGCCTTAGTGTTAAGACCTTTCTAGGTCAATAGGGTAGTCAGTTCGAAAAAAAAATAAGTATTAGATAACTCATTTATCGAGGAATACTATAAGGCAATATATCATCACGTTAAGACTAACAGGAGCGGAGCACCGATGAAGAATATTTCAAAATCATTTGTTTTTTTCCTTTTGAAAGCTGCTTCCGCTGCGTGTTAGCGTTAGCCCAAAGTAACAATTCCACGCGGATAAGTCGCGGGAACAGCAAGCAAAAATATAAAGTAAAGTATTCTCTAGAAGACAAACATTTCAATTCGATTCAGATAACGCTTGTTTCTGCATTTTTACACTTACATTTAAAGAAGAGAGATGGTTACATTTTATAATTTCAATCAAATGCTGTGGAACAAATTTCCTGTATTATCTTAAGCTAAGGGTATCATTTCGAGAAAGTAAGCACTGTTACACCATCATGATTAATTTAGACGCATTAAAATTTCCGTAAACGAGAAATGTTACCAGTCAAATTACTTTGGAAAGAGAGACGATACCCTCTTACCTCTTCATCCGTAATTTAGTTCGTGGCAAACTTTTTGAAATTAATGTATTCAATTCGAAATGTGCCTTGTAAAACAAATCAAGACTAAATCCTATAAATCTACGTCTCCTATTTGTTAGAGGATCATAACTTTATGAGTCAATTTTAATTGAACCCAAGTGTTTCTTATAAGGGGAGGACTGAATCAATAGCTTATTCAACGTAACCAATCCTACTTGGAAGATTCAGATGGCAGTAGTAACAAATCACTTTGATATTCTTGGTAAAAAGTTGAAGATTTCTGAATAAAATGTCTCCTGGCAAAGCTAAATAGTAGAAAGAAGTGGGTCACCACCACTGAAATCGCATATATATATATATGCTATGTAATAATACCACTATGACCATTCGACGCAGAATTTTTCGTAAATGGTTCTAGGCTACTTATTTTTTTTTAATCGTTAATTTTTAATACACCCATTGCCATTTTTTTAATTGCCAAAGAAGCGGGTAGGTATTAGCTACAATAGTATACATACTGAGTAGTTCGCTATGTGCTGACCATCTGACCTTATTGATGACGACTCTCGATATATCTTTTTATGACAGCGATATTCTATAAATATTGTATATTACATTCTACATTACTACATTCTACATTATATAAAATTATCAGATCCACGTATTTGAAATGCAGTTTATCTATTTAGAGAATATTATAGGCAAAAGCTAGTTCCTAAAATTGTTGTTATTTCTTTAGACACGAATTATCGAGAGATGCTAAATGCTTAATCAACAAGAAACTATCTGAGCTTCTGGAGGCCAATTACTCCATTATGCATACGTTCGGAACAATAATTGCCTTCAAATAAGATCATTTTCTTTAATATTCAGTTAATATTGTATATATGAGAATATATCCAACATTATAATGTGTCTACATAATATGCGATTACTTACTTACTTACTTATATTGTAAATTGTAGAGTGATATTACTTTATGCACTGACAATGAAAATTTCAGTAGTATAGAATAACCTTCATTGTATATTGTTTTAGTTTGTTTTGTCTAGTATTTTATAGCGCTATTTTCTTTACAAACAAAGTCTCTATTTAATGTTTAGAGATTAAATTACCACCCCCGATAATATTTTCTCAGCGTTTATTGTCTAATAAAGAGATTTATATTTTATTTGTATTTATAAAATTGTAAAATATTTTTTATTTAAGTACATAATGATTCGACCATTATAATATTGTACGCTGAAATATGTTTTTGCACCGATTCATAATATGTATGTCTGTATGAGTGCGTGTGAAATGAATTAAAAAAATCCTTTTATTTATATTTCAAAAAAGGAAAAAAAAACTTTTTTTTTATATCATAGGACGCAATCTAACGGGTGGGTCACCTGATATTCAGTGACCATCGCCGTCCATTAACACTATCAACAAAAGTGCGTTGCCAGCCTGTGTTTGGAGGGGAAATGTGGAGAGGGGCAGGGGGGAGAGAGAGAGAAGACATGGGTCTTCGACACGCTCACTAACCGAATGAAACGCAACAATGCAAGCACTGGTACTCCATAAAGTAGTATATAACTATACCAAATGACCAATTCACTCGATCATACGTTTACTTCAAAAGAGAAATGACAGAGTGCCAATAGTCCGAATATGAGTCAGGAGTAGTGAATCGGCCGTGGCTTGCTACGACGGAACGACCCGCCATATTGGAATATGAAATCCCTGTGCGGCTATGCGGTTACGGTTTTTATTGGCACACTTTTCCCGACCTAAAGAGTTTATGACAGGACCGCACTCTGGTGAAATATTTAACTATTATAAATATTGTATGAGGAACATTTAGAGTAATAATAAAATGTAGTATGTGATGTGAAACCAAATTACAAAATTATTCTATACTAGCCTTTGCCCGCGACTTCGTCCGCATGGAAGAGTTACTTTGGGCTAACACGCAGCGGAAGTTATCAAGAGGAAAAAATCCCGATTTTGAAACATTATTCATTGGTGTTCCGCTCCAATTTGTCTTAGAGTGATGATGTATAGCTTATAACCTTCTTCGATAAATAAGCTATATAACAATAATTTTTCATATCGGACCAGTAGTTCCTGAGATTACTTCCCTACAACAAACTTTACCTCTTCATAATATTAGTATAGAATAATTATTTGATCACTGATGTCTCATATGTTATAGTTATTATATCTATAAATAAATAAAACTCAGTTGGTGAATATATTTAAGCGGATAACTTCAAAATGGCTGCATCTATCTGGTTAATTTTTTTTATGTTGTTTGTAATCATAAGGAGTAGATATCTATGAAAGAGTTTGAAAAATAGTACGGAAAATTGAAAAAAGTGGGTTAAAATCTCTATATAAAAAGTGAGTGAGTAAGTCAGGTAGAAGACAATAGGTTGATCTACAGAAATATTGACAGAATTGAGAGATTTAGGTACAGTTACCATTGTATTTCGATACTTGGTGCTATAAACGAAAGATTTGGTCTTATTTTTTTCTTAGTATATCCATGTAACGACCATACACTTTTTTAAAAGCCCGGCAACGCACTTGTGACTTCCTCGGTGCTGCTAGTGTCTATGGACGACAGTGATCACTTACCATCGGGTGACCCGCCTGTTCGGTTGCCTCCTATGATATAAAAAAAACGGCGGGGTAGACAGCCGGTATTTACATAATTTAAGTGTGTTATTATTGATTAAATTCAACAATAGCTTTACAGCACTCTGCGTACGCTAAATACATAAAAAACACAAAAATAATAAATTCAAGGACCCCTTCCCGCCGCCCTGAAATACACGCCTGTCTGAGAACATCTCTACCCTCTTGATAAATAGTGTTGTTTTCTACGAAAGTGTTGTTTGTTCGCTGAAGGTTGCTACGCACCTACCTCCCCACAGAAACCCAAGACACGCGACGGTTAACAAGAAAACATCGTCGGCGCCGATGTTTATGTCTGAATCGAAATCATTTTATAGCTTTTATTTCAATGTAGGGTTGCTAGATTTCTGAACAGTACTATGTACCTACTCATGAAAAAATCAAAAATAATTACCTATATACGGACTACATAATTTGAGTAACCACAAGATAAAAAAAAATTATAAATTATATAAAATTAATTGATGCATTATTTTTTTTCCAACTGTCTGCACCATAATCCTGACGGGCCTTCACAGCTTCACTGGATTAAGGCGAGCGCGTAAGGCACTTCGCCGCTTGGCAACAAGCTTAAGGGTGCCAGAGTGGCCTAACCACGGCTTGGGCGCCTTGGATACAACTTCGATCTAAAGAACTAAGCTAGCTATTAATATATGTAAGCATTCTGTACTGGCGTGTGAGCCGCACGAATTGAAACGTGTATTCCGTGTCTGATAACTAGGCTAATTCAAAACTAACCCAGTTCGAAGATAACGGAAAAAAATAAAAACCCTTTTAGATATATCATAAACCACATCTATATTGTATACTATTAACAATTTGAAATACAATATACAAGAGAATTGTAAGAAGAAATAAAATAGGCTTTAAAAAAATCTACTGTAAATAATACACTAGAGCCTCTTTGACCAAAGTTGAGTGTTAAATTAGTCTAAGGTTATCTCAATTAATATACATATCCTATTTAAATGTAAGGAGTTATGTGATATATCCTCATACCCATATTATAAATCCAAGCGTCAATGCAATTAAAACGAGACCCGTTTGAGAACATCGTCGCCCTAAAAATATATTTCCTAATTGATTCTTAAATAACGAAAAATAAAAAAATACAAGCGTATATAGAATCTCTTTTTTAGAAGGTTCTTAAAATAAACAGGTAGGTGCCCGACTATTTATTAATGCCACAAAATAAAATTCATCTTGCTGTTGTGTTCTGCTACAAAGAATCTGATTGGTAACACAAATTAGCATCCAATTCTAAAATCAAATAGCAATCCAGCTTTATAATCGCGGTCCTCTTAAAGTTGGTTACACATAGCTATAAGCTATAATATTAGATGTATTTCATACACATTTCTTTATTACAGTAATAACATTTTAAAGAGATAATTACTACACGATATGGAAGTTTATAAAGAATGTACTGTAACATGAAAATAAAACGAGGGTTTCTTAGCTTTAGATTGACCTTTATTCATCTGTACTAAATAGTAGGTAAAATAAGCAATATTGGTCCATATTACTAAATCCAGGGTGACCCTATAAAATGATAGCGTTTACTTATTGCGGATGACATATTAGATATCTAAGTCGAAAACAAATCCATTATTACACTAGTCGCCTTGTCTCGTTGGTATTCGGACTGATTTTATTTTATTGTATTTTTAGGCAAAATTAGGACATTACAGATTAGGTGAAAGTGATTTTTTTTTTTATATACCAGTGGTGGCAAACGAAGATGCGGGTCACCTGATGGTAAGTGATTACCACCGGCCATGGACACCTGTGACATGAGGGGATCACACATGCGTTGCCGGCCCTTAGAAAGGAGTAGGCTCGTTTCTTGAAACACGGTAAATTGTAATGGTCCGGAAACGCTGCCCTTGCCAGTTTGTTCCAAAGAAAAAACGTACGCGGAAAAAAGAACGTGAAAGAAAAGAGAAGAAAGACAAGAAAAAGAAATAATGAAAATGTGAACAGTGTATAGTAAAAATACCTCATCACATCCCAGAACTGTTAACAATTCAACTTACTGCAGATTACCAATAAGAAACCATAATTTATATTACTATTGCTTTAATTACCTCCCGAAAGAACGATACGTTACCTTAGACATATGCCACGTAACAGTACCCGCAAAGGCGTTCTCGAGGTCTTTTAATGAATTTCATAAATCAACATCGTATTACATACCTGAAACACGCAAGTCTGTATACGACATTGTTTCAATTAATCTGTTCCCTACATTTTTCCAATAAAAGAGTGTAGAAAAATTATATTCCGATTTTTTCTAATACCATCGTGCTATTTATTATAGGAGAAATAAAATGTGGTATTGGAATGGCATATAATTTAACAAATATCCTATTTACCATGTATAGTTTACTTACGAATCTTAAAACATGTAGGAAGCTATGGGAATAACCATGCCAGCCCACAACGTAATGGTGATTTCAAATTCTAAGAAGCCCACAGTTCTTTGATATCCCATATTTTTTTTACGTCATAGGAGGCAAACGAACATGCGGGTCACCTAGTTTTAAGTGATCATCGCCGTCCATAAACAATAGCAACATCAGGGGAGTTGCATGTGCGGTGCCAGCCCGTGTGAAAGGAAAGGGGAGTGAAGATGATCCTCCGGCGTTCTCACTGGCCGAATCAAACACAACAATGCAAACACTGTTACTTCACGTCGGTTTTTTGTGAGAGGATGGTATTTCCCCGGGTGAGCCGAACCATTCATACTGAAACCAGAAATAGCTTCAGCGTGGCTCTACCACCTATAAAATATGTATATATGCCATAGTACAGGAACTAATCTCAGATAGCCCTGTAACCGGGTAAAGCCGTTGAGACTTTGCTAGGTCAATAGAGTCAGATCAAATAAAAAACAATTCCCATGATATCAATTCACGAATCCCGTAATGTTCATTATTCAGCGTTCGAACTTGCGGATATTTAATTGATATTCCATCGGTTAAACTACTCGAAGACCACAATTTCCACCACATTAATTCGACAATATGTCGTAGTTCACTTTAGCAAAGTATTTAACATAATATTTGGCAAAGGTTTGTGATATTATTACCATATTTTTCTTCAGTTGACATCAATAAAGTCGTTTATTCATAGTTAATTCTATAATGTTACGAACTTGAATTATACTAACTGTTAGGTATCCGGATCATAACTAATCTCTATATATAAGTTTCTTCTGTACGTATGTATGTCACTAAACTCCTCCTAAACGGTTGGACCGATTTTTATGAGATTTTGTGTGCGTGTTCCAGTAGATCCAAGAATGGTTTAGGTTCACAATTGGACCAAGTAGGTGGCGCTACGGTTGACTATTAGGATTTTTTTATTATTAAAGCAGGACAACGTCTGCCGGGAGCGGTAGTGTTATATATGTATGACAATATAGATTTATTAATTTCATTGTTATCCTTTTACGTCCTAACTACTCAATCAATCATTATGAAACTTTGCATACACTACAAAATAGAATGTATGACGTATTTTATCTAAATTCTGCTCCCGAGGTATAATAGGCACTAGTCGTATATAGTTTGCGTACCAAGTTTCCATTCCGCCCTATTTACGGTTGAAAACATGTAACAATACTATAAAAATTTCATAAAGTTCGTTAAATATTTTACAAAAATGTCTATTCTCTAAATTTTGAAAGTGTCTAAATTGCCAACTTTGAAAGTGTCTCAAAAGTTTTCCCTAAATTATTGAGATAGAAGCGTATATAAGAGTTGTTCGCTTGTAACTAATTTTAACAGTATAACTTTCGAAATACGATACAATCTATCTAATATAAAGATTATAATACATATATATATATATATATATATATATTTCTCTATAACCTTTTCATATTCAATTCTTATTTGACATTTTTTCGTATTTTTATAAAAAGTCGCATACTAAATATTCTTTAAAGATTTGAACTTATTTCGGCCATAATTTAAATGACAGAAGAATTTTTAGAATATTCTCTAGGTTACATATCATAAAGCTTTTGTATAAGGGCTAAGTAATAATGATAAAATTTAACAAAAGTACCATAAAATCGGTGAAAATTTAGGAGAATATAAATGGTAATGATAAAATAGACAGAGATAAAATAGTTAAGTATATATTCCTACTCCGTTTCTAAACCGATTTTCTTTTTTCTCTTACTGCTTATGGGAGGGCTTTGAAATGGTAGACGGTAGAGCCACAATGAAGCTGTGACTGGTTACAGCATGTATGGGTTGGCTCGCCCGGGGTAGTACCATCCTCTCACAGTCGGATAATAAGACCGCCGGAGGCCCATCTTCTCTTTTCTTCCCTTCTCCGTTCTCTCCCTCTCCCTTCTCTCACCTCTGGTGTTACTGGTGTCTATGGACGGTGGTGATCACTTAACATCAGATGGCTCACCTGTTTGTTTGCCATCATATAAAATAAAAAAATCTGATCCACAAAAATTTTGGGTGTTAATTGTGGTGGAAGTAAACATTGTGTCGGCTCGACTGGGAACAGTGTCTCGCTGGCCATCAAGTATTAGATAAGTATTAGGGGTGTAGTGGGGAATAAAAGTTCTAACTAAATACGACTATCTATTAGTAACTCCTTACAATCTCATCACTAGTGGCTCCAAGTAGCTGTAATATACACAGCGGCCACACCCCGGGCAACCACGACCATCAGTGGGTTAAACCTAGTGAAGGGGCTACGATACTTCGTAGTTAACAGGGTGGATCCTCCTTAGGTAAATGAAGTCTAGGACGTCATGATGATCGTACATTACTCTCTGATTATTTTGGCGTGGTAGCAGGGTAATACGAAGCCCCCTAAAAGGTCGTAAGGTCAGGATCTACATTGTTTACGGCCGTTCACTGCATCCTGGCCTCTGCCAATCGTATCGGTTTTTCCGGTCCATTGGAGTACAGACTACAGGACAAGAGAGTGCACATGCACCTGCGTAAATGTTTGTGCACTTTAAATATTCTCACGCGCAGATGACTTTAGCGTTTCTTTTCTGGTTATGAGTAATAAGTCTTGCGGCGACGGAGTGGTGGCGGTGGGTTACCGGATGTACAGAGGCCTAGTTAGCACTCTGCACGTAAGCGGCCAGGAGAGAGTGGTCTGTCGCCGTCATCGAAATCGATGAGGAGGACTATATAGAGAAATGTGAGATCGTTAACTTTCCAAATGAGCTACATCCAATTTAATAGATGATAAAACATGTTTTAATTTTTTTAAGATTTTGAGTTTTTATACCCCGAGACGGGAGTTCAAATTTTGGCGTTGGTAAGGTCTTTAGGTTTTTTATGATCTTCATAAAACAAAATTCTGTACAAAATATTAAGATCTTGAAAAATAACGCATATATAAGCAACACCTACAATAGGATTTAACTCATTTTGAAATTTAACGACTCACATAGGCTCTTCTTGCTCTCTTTTTTTCTCGTTCTCCGTAGTTGTAAGTGCTGCATTCAGGCAGCGTGACGATCACTGAACACAATATATGTTATTCTAATGTGATTGATAGTTAATTAAAATATTTTTCTATAATGCGAAAATCTAGCTTCTATCGTGTCTTTACGACACTCTTTGGGGTGTAAGGGGTGTCAAATAACATCATAAGACTTGAGACACCCAAGCCAACCTCACCTGTATGTGGTGCATCCTGCTGAATAACGAACGAGGCAATGGCGAAAGCAGGGTGGTAGGGTTTTACAGCCTGACTGGGTCGCAACCACCATGTATATGGCGAAAAAGCCCGTAATAGTGATTCGCTTCTGCGGGTCGCGTTTCGGGATCAGCCTGTGCATATCCAGCTTTTTGCAGGCCGGCATGATAGTGGCGACTGGCGATGGATAGTGTGTCAATCGCTGGTCGCTATTATTTTTGGATTGCACTGTGTTTACCAACAGGCATAGTGCAGTCATTTTGCCGTGCTACAATAAAAAAAAAACTCCTAATTGTTTGATGTGAAACATCTTTAACCTGATTGTTGGCGTGCCGATATAGGCTGTGTGTGTGAGACGTGGCGACGCGATGCCATGCGTAAGTGACTGTGCGTAATCTCTCTTGACGCACTGAGCTCGCATACCTATGGTGCAACTTGACAATTCGAGGATTTGAGATTCGTTCGATTCGACCAATTTTGATATTTCACATTCGCCATGCGTCTCGTGACGACTCATTTTTTTGTATAGTATATTTGTATTGACGAGTTCTAGTATTGCAAATAATTTGGAAAAAGTTTGTTGCTTTTAATAACATTGGAACTATAAGAAACAACTAAATCATCGTTTTATTGTGGTCACTACTTACACTTAAAAGATAAACGCACAATCCGTTTATGTTAAAGACACAGTTCTTAATTCGAATAGTTTGATGTAACCTAACGCTACGAATTAATGCAACGGAATGTCAAAACGTATTTAAATTTAAACGGTCACGATGTTTTCGTAAGAGTTAAACAACAAAAAGAGATCGTTCTATAATTAAACGGCGATCTTTAATTAAATACAGCTTGACATTTCACAGAAGGAGGACATGCGTTTAATTATAATCGAACCCAAATATCATCGGGGCAGCAGTCGGGACTGATTGCAGGTCGAATGTGACAAGGATAGATAGTTAGACGGATTAATGTATGACAAGGACGGAAACAGGGATTGCTCTAGTTTATGAGCTTCCAAGCCATTGTCGCATAGACGTATACCTGCGTAATAAAAACAAAAGTAGAATTATATACAGTATGATCTTTTAATGCAAATATTATTTTATTTCTTACATCTGTTGTACTTCTATTTTTGAAAAGCATTATAGTCTAATCCAAACCGTGACCGTTAACAAATTAGTACCAGCATACAAACACCAATTAAATTCCATTCAAAAACAATGTGTATGTAGTGCTTTTTTTTTAATAATATAGCAAACATGCATACTATCCACTTCACATTAGACGTTAGAGAATTGTGATTTTAACTTATAGTTGCAATAAAAGGATTGACATTCAAATTGAGATAAGTTACTGATAGATCAGAACTCCAGAGGACTACCTGAGACTATGAGTGACTATGTTTACTGCTAACCCTAAACTTCAAATTGAAAGACAGTAAGTAGTTCGGGCACTGCTGATTTGCGGCAGAAATAGTTGCGGCTATCGAACTAAACTGACATGAATTTTATAACGTTCATCACCTCCTGTTTTATAATTGTCATGTTTTAATATTAAGTGATATATTTTTCAATGTATGAAATATTTATTTGTATATATAATGTAGTCCCAAAACTTATTTCACGAATTCAACAGCCCTTCAAATGTTCTCGTTTATTAAGTTAAGTTTATTATTCGATATATTTCAACAGATAACAAGTTAAGTTAATAAATAACAAACTACTGAAGTATAGAAACATGAGAGTTTGTTCTGCTTAGTAAATATTCAGATATTAAACGTTCAATAATTATAGAAATTATTTGAAGTTATGTTATAAGAAGGTACATTTTTATCAGACAGATACGTAAACAGTTCAGACCTTTGAGAGATGTTTAACAAACAACCTCATTATTCATAACAAGACGAAGTAGGTACATCATTAATTTTAGTTCGAATTGGTAAAATATTTGTAAATGACGTGGTAGAGGTGCCATATCTTATGGTGACGTGTTTTGATATTTGGGAATATTTCGATTAAGAATTTAACGAATAACACTTGAAATCTCCTTTTTATTTAATCTAGCTTGCATCAGTTAAAATATAGAACATAGAAAACTATACTAATCAATACTAATATTATAAAAAGGTAAAGTTTCTGAGTTTGTGACGTTGTAGGGAGTAATATCAGGAACTATGGGTCCGATTTAAAAAATTCAGTGTTATATAGCTCATTTATCGAGAAAGGTTATAAGCTATACATAGGACCAATAGGATACCAATGAAAAATACCGCTGCGTGTATAATTAGCCCAAAGTAATTATTAATACGCGTACGAAGACACAGGCATGGGCTAGTTTATTTTTTTTTTTACATTCTACACAAAAAGAAAATTCTCATCGATTTTAAATCCAACTCAAAACTACATCTATCTTTACGGCTAATAATTCGATACGATAAATACATATCTTAAAGACCTTGCAGTTAATATTAATGTATTTTCCAGAAACTTCTGCTTCACGAAATATTTTAGAATCTGTAACAATTGTTACAATTTTATCATGAGAATTCGTAGGAGTGCGTGTAAAGGGAACGTAAAAAAACGAAGAAAAGCCTCGCATTAAAAATGTAACACCTCTACATCGAAACAGATGCATTGCTCGATAGTTAGGGAAGAGTGGGGGAATTGGGGACACTTCAAACGCTAAAAAAAGTTATAAACTAAATCAAATTTTATTGCTACATGAAATTTAGTTATCTATGTACTTAGTAGTCATAAAACATTATTATAAAATTACGTTTCAATAACAATATAAACTAAAACAAAAATACATTGTCGTTCCTGTTTACCCGATACCCTATGGACTACTTGAGATCATCCCGTGGGGGAAATGGGAATGGTATGAAGTAATTAAGAAAGACGTTTGATCGATCTTTCGTACCTAATTACAAGGCATCTGAATTAATTTGTAAGTTTAAATATTTTTACACAATCAACCAGCAGTACTATGGGTAATTAGGAGGGTGAGGGGTAATTGGGAACGTTCCAAATTACCCACCTAATGCCGTTCCCAGTTACCCGAATCAATCGATATACACAAAAATTGCCGTCACTCTTAAAAGCATTTTTTATTAACTTCAATCTATGTTGCTTTTGAAAACAGATATTGCGTGTATGATAGGAGCAAAAACACAATACCTTTGATCCCGAAAATATGATAATTACTTGTGTTATACTGATGGCAAAAATTGTATCAAAAATACAAAAATGATTATTCGACTTACCGTGACAACACTAGTGCGTCTTTTCAATCCCACTTTCGCATACGCAATGAATGAACGCAATTGTGTAAGGGGTGTCGAGTAACATCTTAAAACTTGAGACACCCAAGCCAACCTCACCTGCACGTGGTACACCCTGCTGATCAACGAACGAGGCAATGGCGAGAGCGGGGTGGTAGGGTTTTACAGCCCGACTGGGTCGCAACCACCATGCATATGGCGAAAAAGCTCGTCATAGTGACTCGCTTCTGCGCGTCGCGTTTCGGGATCAGCCTGTGCATATCCAGTACCGGGCGACTTTCGTCATTATAGCCGGCATGACAGCGGCGACCGGCGATGGATAATCTGTCTCTCAGTGGTTGCCGATGTTTTTGGATTGTACTATGCTTAACATCAGGCTTAGTGCAGTCACTTTGTCGTGCTTCTATATAAAAAAAAAGATGTACTATTTATCTAACTGTTCCCAATTACCCGTCGTTCTCAGTTACCCCACTCTCCCCTAAACTCTGTTTCTACTATAATATTTAGTCGTTTTTTTGTAGTCAGTAGTGGTAGAGTCACGCTCAAGTTATTACTGGTTTCGGCATGAATAGGTCGGTTTACCCGGGTAGTACCACCCTCTCACAAAAAACCAACATGAAGTAACAGTGCTTGCATTGTTGTTTCGTTTGGTCAGTGAGTGCGTCCGAAGCCCATGTCCCCCCTCTCTCTCTATCGCCTTCCCCCAAACACAGGCTGGCAACACACTTGCGACTCCCTTAGTCTTCCTAGTGCTTGTGGACGGCGGTGATCGCGTAACATCAGGTGACCCACCTGATCGTTTACCTCCTATGATATAAAAAAGTCTGTGTGTACCTATGTACATGCGTTAGAAGTTATACTTCTTTGGAATAACAAGATAAAAATCTTTTCAAAATTTTTTTCTTTCGCCTTATTCTACGTTTGTAGAAAAAACGACACTAACAATAGACAAAAGGTATTTAATACATTGAAAGTTTTAGCACAAAGAAATACTACTAAGCTAACTTCAGGGTGACGATTTTTCGTGACGGTGTGCGCGCGTCATAAAAATTTACTCATCATTTTTCCCTAACGCGCCAAAAGCAGTATAACTTCAAAATGTGGTATAATATCATAACAGCTAAGGGTAACTTCGTTTTATGGTTACATGAGATTATTTTGCGAAGATGACATATCAATCTATTAGATATATTGACAGATCTTGTTAGTTTCAATTCCATAAAGAAATTTATTGCCCACATTCAAAATATGTAAGGGACATTTCACCCTTCGTTCAAAATACTACCGTTGGAGCAAACTGTGAAATGCGTAACGGAAAGAAAGGGAGTAGAACAAACAGAGTTCGTCATAACCTGCGCCCTACGAGACAACTTCGAAACTTTCCGAAGAATATATTAAAACTTTATCAAAGCTAAAAGTTCCATTTCCTTTCCAAGTATCGTGGGAACTCGTTCCCGGGGGGAATATGGAACTTTCATCAGCAAACGAAACCAAACCTCGGTAGGTTAACACAGAGCTAATTGAATCACACAATATCAATTATTTGTCTACGTATTTTTTCTGTACTACAATTCTACGTTGAAGATAGCATATTACTGAGCTTGGAGAGAAAATTAGCTCTCCAGAGCTATCGGAATACACGGATGAAATATAATATTATTAATTTTCGATTAAAGATTAGATCAAAAATAATAAGGAATTCTAATAAATCTCATTTTTGTGTATTATATACGTAGGTATGTATTTTGAACAAAAATCAATCAATTTTCAATTAATGTTTTTTTTTATTGACTATGCTATTGGCCTAATAAGGCTTTAACAGCTTCACCAGACTGCGAAGTAGATATTTCGATCACAAATATTATTTAATTAACAAATATTGTTTTGGATCGAAACGTCTGAAGATGCACTCACACAAACGTCACTCGAGAACAACATTGGATTGTAGCGCATACATTAAGCCTAGGTCCGTTCCCGCGGCGTGGAGCCCTTGAGTGCGCTTCTCGCGCGATACAATGACACAAAATCTTACATCACTGTAACAACATTACACATATCACCTCCACACACGTGAACGCATACACGCTTATACATGAAAGTGGAAGGGTTTTGTTGCTTTCCCTTATCTAACTGAAATAGTATAGAAAATTATTCGATGCGAAATATATATGAGTTGTTGAGGTATGTATGCTTGGTACACATATATGTTTCAACAACTCAACTTGAGTATGAATAGCTAGCTTATGATACCTCAGATAGATCGTAAATTGTATGTATAAGGTAACAGCCCAAGCCTCTGCTTGCCTCTGTGTGCCGTGCGCCCATGAAGTAGTTCTCATATAAAATCGGCTGAGTGCCTTAAGCGCTCGCCTTAGTGGTCCCGTGATGCAATTAAGACCTTGCTAGCTCAATAGCGTAATCAGTTTGGAAAAAAAAATATTAATATGCAAAACAATTACATTATAATAAAACGTAATAAGTAGCATGGCAATAAGTATATAATGTATGCGTGTCAACCCAAACTCCGCTACGAAAATTATCTGTTTCTGTATGTACAACCAAATAAATGATGAAATTAATTAAAAAAAACTAAATTAATGTAATTTTATTAACTTCCTATGGTTTTAATGCCCTGCAAGGATCAATCTCCCAGCCATATCCAATTTAAGAGATGCCCCAATCAAGAATATGCTTAAAAACATATTAAATGTATGCCAAGATTTTATTTCGTTGCTTATAGTGTCTATATGTGAAACGAAATAGTTAAAAAGTATTCTTCCTGCTTAATTATTCAATTTATGAAGTTATTTTGTAGAAACCTTTGAGAATTTAACCAAAGAAATAATTTGGTTCGATATGTTTTAAAACATATCTCATTATTAACATGTTCTATATTATTACATAGTATAAAACAGTTTCCCATAACGGGTGTCTGTTCGCGATAATTTCGAAAACTACTAAACGGATTTTCATGCGGTTTTCACTAGTAGATACAGTGATTAATGAAGAAAGATTGGATATAAAATTAGTCAAAGATCTTTTTTATAATCAGGACGGGCTAACGTCTGCCATGCTGCTACTATGATATATGTAAGAGTTCAGTAAAAATCTCGCTAATAATTAATTTCCTTTTGTGGTAATTCACAAGGCATTAAAGTGATAAACCTGGAACTGTTAACTGTCTTTAGGTAATATCCACATAATCACATTAATATTCATGACCGCATTGCATAAAATTCTATTTCTACTTTTAATCAGGGTAATAAACTAAACTGCACCAATGGATTAATTACTTGGGCTTTAATTGATGTTCAGCTCGTAATACTGTGCGTTATGACTGATTTTATGTTTCTAAATCAATAACAAACTTTATGACTTTATCTTTCTGAAGGACATACCGATATCATAAAATCATGATTGAGTTAAAGCTAAGTGCATTCAATATTTTCTTATAAAATACTGGACAAATAGTTTCACTTAACAGATCTATACTAATATTATAAAGGGGTAAAGTTTGTGTGTTTGTGACGTTGTAAGGGGTAATCTCAGGAACTACTGATCCGATTTGAAAAATTCTTTCAATGTTAAATAGCTCATTTATTGAGAACGGTTATAGGCGATAAATCATCACGCAAAGACCAATAGGAACGGAGCACCAATGAAGAATATAACTAAATATATTTAAATAAATTGAATCGAAACGAATAAATATATTTTCGTCTAATTCTCAATCAATTTTCTTTTTTTTTATACTATTTAGCAGATAATTACGGCTTTTAGTGTTATAAAAAAATTTGGTAATAATCTGTTTTTTTTTTTTTTTTTTTTTGTGACTAGAACAATTCATTAATTATGGCAGTATTTCGTCCACTGGACGTGCACTAATACATTATAATATGGACGCAACTTACCATTTCATATAAAGTTTATTGTATAGATAAGAAAATCTTATAACCTTATATCTACAAAAAAGTTAAATACGTATTAAATTCTTGCTTTAAAAAGGTTACATTTTAAATGCATCGCGCTCGCTGAATGTTCGCCATCTTGCTCTTTTGTCTCGCTTTGGTTAGGTCGGGTTAGACTTGCGAAAAAAGGGTTACGCGAATTTGCCTCGGACGAGTGCGGTGCATCTAGTACGAAACCTTTTTAAAGCAAGTATTTAGGTGAAACGTATTTAACTTTTTTGTAATAACACCGATAGAGTTGCATACATTTTATATTTGAACATGGCAAATCAGTATACAGGAATAATAATGCCTTTATATATCAAAATATAATCTTATTTTACTTGATTTTCTATATAATTTGTAAAAAAAAAAACAGATACAATCTATCAAATAAACAGGCTGTGGAATAATTTTTTTTTAATTGGTCATTTCTTGTTAAATTTTCTACATTCGGAAATCTTAAACGTATATAAGTATATTTAAGCTAATTCCATTTTATAATTTAATGTTAGATATTGAAAAAGACGCACAGACAAGAGAATAATAACGATTATTTCGTGTCCACAAAAAACCGAAAATAACATATATTTTATACAACGAATAGAATAAATGTTATCTCATATACCCGGCAAAAATATAGCATCTGCAATAGCATTATGCAATGCGCTTGCCTGATTTATTACTCCCGTATGCTTCTCTTTGAGAGTAAAACCTCACACGTACCTACCCTGGGTAATAACGAGAATCAGATAAATATGAAAACAAGAATGACATCAAAACTGGATGGTTCGAAAGGTAACTTGTTTATTTACCAGTTCCCTTCAAAGTAACATTAATTAAGCCTTCAAATTAAACGACAAGCAAACGACATAACTGGAATCGTTTATTATAAGAATCGACAAGAGGGCAAAAGCCTCATGTAAGCCTTAGTCACTCCCTAATCATACACTCGGTTAACCATCAAAAGATATTAAAGGAGGCCAGAAAACACGACTGCGTTGTTGCGAATGTTTAATTAGAGAAAATACATTTACAATAAGAACGCTTTTTGTGAAGGTGTAAGGGGTGCTGGGGTGTAAGGGGTGTTGAGTAACATCTTAACTACTATGCTTAACATCAGGCATAGTGCAGTCACTATGTCGTGTTTCGATAAAAAAAAAAAAGAAAAAAAAAAGTGGAACTCCTTATGTGTTTCGGAATTGTGATCGGCAACCTTTTTATGTGACGAAAATTGGTGGAGGTAAACACTGTGTCGGGTATTGTTGAAAACACCGGTTCTCGTCTAATCACCGAGATTAAGCAAAGTCGGTTGCGGTCAGTAATTCGATGAGCGAAAGCCTGGAAACACCGCATGACGTTGACTTCTTTGTATTTTTCAATAAAAATCAAATCAATGTGTCCTCATTTTTTTGTAAACATCTTCTGATTTAATACTAAATACATCATCTAATGAAACTTTATCAATTGGCTCTTCTTTCAATTTGGTTGAGTACTTCTATTGCTTAATTCGTTGATCAAGATACAGACAATTTCCTGCAAGTTATATCAGCTAAAACAAATAACAAGTTTTACTTCAATCGCGTGTGACGGTTACACACACTTTATTTTCTTTATAGTAGATATGCTCACGGTATCTTATGCATAATATATTCACCATAAAAAACTATTTATTGTAATAATTAGTCTCATGGACGGTTAATTAGTACAGAAGTTGATGTTTGTTGTATGTGTGTTGAATTTATTATTACATTTTTACGCCCTAATTACTAATCTATCTAGTATAGATCATCATAAAATTACATATATAGTCAGCGGTATAGATTTAGAAAAATATCTTATATAATAATTATGTAAGCTAAGCTATGGGCAAAGCTACAAGACAATAAATACCAATCGTTATGAATACTATGATATAAATCCGTTTATGTATATATATATATGTATTTAGGGGCTAAATTATTCGTAGAATTTTTCTCCCTGCCTTCACAAAGATGCTGGCGCGGCGTTGTTTAGCTGTTTCACATTGCAATTTCGAACTGGAGTTGAAAAACCTTAAAGCAATCCATCGGCTGAATGCCTTAAGCACTCGTCTTAGTAGTCCGGTGAAGCTGTTAATACCTTGCTAGGTCAATAGCGTAGGCAGTTCGAGAAAAAAAATTAAAGCAATATTATATTTCTCATGTTTATTTTTAGTACAAGTTAGTTTAGTAATACTAGTTAGTATTTAGTATAATTAATATTTACTACTTCTAATACGAGAGACTATGATTCAATAGAGTCATAAAGGTCGAGTGATTTGACCAAGATTTATCCGTAGATTTGAACCCCGGCGTGTACTAAAGAATTTACTGGAATTCGCTCGTATTTACTTACTTTAATTGATAGCCCTTTATGGATCTAAAGTAGAGAAATGTCCCTGTCATACCAACGTATATGGGAAATATAGAAGTGTGGATTCCTAAATGGTATGTATATAACTATATATATATATATATATATATATATGTATATAACATTTCTCAGGTTCAGGTTTCTTCGAGTTGTTTTCCTTCACCGTCAGACGATAGTGTTTGAAGTTAGTAAATGGACGCAAAAACCGAAAAATTCGCTGGTACATGCTAGAATTCAAATTTACGGACATCACATTCATATTCCACCGGTTATACCTACTCACTACTACTACTACACTACTATATCACTACTACTTTTTTAAATATACGTTTTCATATTAACAAATGGGAAATGAATATTAAAGTGCCTTTTTAAGACAGTTTAGAATAACAAACAAAACACACATTTAATTCAATTTTCAATTTGATGCAAATAAAAAAAAAGTATTAGTGTGTACTTATGTACACGTGTTAGAAGTTATACTTCTTAGGCGTAACAAGATAAAAATCTTTTTAAAAATTTTATATTGCGCCTTATTGTACGTTTGTAGAAAAAAACGACACTAACAATAGAAAAAAACTATTTAATACATTGAAAGTTTTAATACAAATATTTACAAACAACAAATACAAAGAAACAAAATGTTGACTATAGCTAACTTCAGCGTGTCTGTTTGTCGTGACGGTGTGCGCGCGCATCGTAATAACTTCAAGGTGTCGGTTCTCGTGACGATGTGCGCGTGCATTGTAATAACTTTAGGGTGTCGGTTTTTCGTAGCGATGTGCTCGCGCATCGTAACATTTACTCCCATCATTTTTTCCTAATGCATGGCGCATTAGGAAAAAAGTATAACTTTCAAAAAGAAACATACATGCAAAATAAACAAAAACGAGCAATAACTAATGGGGAAGAGACACATTACTGATTCTACATGACACGGAAAAAATAAAACCCTCAGACTGAGTCGAGAGCTCGAACATGGAAGTACGATTCTACCGAAACAGGAGGTAAAAAGAAAGCGAGGTTAAAATCCACGTGACGTCACAGGGACGAATTAAAACGTGTGTCCTTTTCGCTCTCTATCTCCCGACATCTCTTTCTAACACAGGAGGCAATTGACCTATTTTCTGCCGAACGTGCAATAATTTTACGAAATATCTACGAAGATATAGTTATAGACGGCACATTCTTCAGATTGACCGGGTTATAATTCAACAGTTATTGTTATATGATAACGGATAGCCGTTTATATAGACTAAATACAAACTCGTCCGTAACTGCTTTTATTGGAGAAGTGTTTTGAACGGCTCGAACAAATAATTTGTTGAAGCCAGTGTTACCAGATCTGTCCGAAAAATAACCGAACATATAAGTTGATATTGTATTAGTGCTGTATTTCTTACTAATATGGTAATTAAATTGTCAAAGTGAGTTTTTTTGTGTTTTTTTTTTCTTATGTTCTCACGTCTTTATTAC
The DNA here is from genome assembly GCA_014332785.1 of Antheraea mylitta. Lineage (NCBI taxonomy): Eukaryota > Metazoa > Arthropoda > Insecta > Lepidoptera > Saturniidae > Antheraea > Antheraea mylitta. The sequence continues at coordinate 896,422 of JACEII010000049.1, read as the reverse complement.
AAGCTTTTATGTCAAGGGATACAGAAAATAACATAGGATACCTTTTATCTAGAAAAGATGCACTACATCCGAGAGAAAGATTAAATTGATATTATCGTAAGCAAAATCTCGAACAAGAGTTGGTCTATACATATAGATAAATCTAACGTGTTTATTATTTGTCCAAGACAGTATCCGCAGTAGCTAAACCTAGCTTCACTAAACTATTACAGGCAGAAGAATAGCATTTCATAATATTATTTAGTCTACGTAGCCTTACACCTTCAATTAGATTGTTCAATCAACAATGGAAATTCAACAGAGTTCACTTAATATCGATCTTATAGATAAGACTTAGATTAAGTAGAAATGACAAAATAAAATAAAAATTAAATAAATAACAAACCAAAATGAATATTACTAATTTCCATCGAACAACATAATGGGAATGAACACAATTAAACAATTAGAAAGTACAATACAAATATTGCATTGTAATTAATTGGTTATACTATTTTTAATAAGAAATCACAACAGTAGCCGCTTTGATTCTAACTAAAACTACTCATTTTATATTTAACAAAAAAGTGAACTTCCATCAATACAGCAGTCATTTATACAACGCAGAAATGGTGTACCCCTATATCCATTAAAACAATGACTATATATATATATATATATATATATATATATATATATATATATAGGTATTTAATATTTCGTTGTATTTAGAGGCTAAATTATTCGTAGAATTTTATATATAATATAATAATTACTATAACTGAAAACTAACATCAGACAAATTGTATATTCATTACATTATAGTAATAATAATTGATAAACGTATTTATAAATCCTATAGTTTAAACGCGTTTCAATTGTCTGGTTGTACAGAGATTTTGAAGCACCTGGCAACCCCAGCGTAATATAGAATAGCTATCTCACAAACAGTAATCACAGTTGTTTGTTTAATCTCAAATTAGTTACTGCTTATATTTCCAAACGATAGAAGTTCAACAGTTAATTTCAGACATGAGAATATTGTACGGGATCCGATCATATTATTTTCATTTCATATCTGATAATGCAATTAAATAAAATAAGTAGATCATGACTTGATGTATTATTTAATTTCACAGCGATTTTTGTAATCTAGTAGGTAATAGCGCCCCTATCACCAGCGTCTGAGATTACTTACTTCAAAAAATGTTTCACGTAATTTCAGTAAAAGGGGTCAATTAATGACATGACAAATCTCAAATCGGCACCTCACTAGTGCATTGGTGAACAAATTCACTTATAACGTGGATTTGAGTGGCACCTTGTTGTTACAAATTGACACTGATCCAAGCAGGTTTCCGTACCCTAAGTACTTTGAGGAAACTATTTGACGTGAAACATCTCTAGGCGGAGGGTAAGCCTGCTTGTTGGCGTGGCGACGTAAAACATGAATTTTGCACTATTAACGAAATACTCAAAAATATTTGCAACCCTATCTGTATAGCCATAAGATTCAAACTGTTTTATCGGCCATTCGTTATACTAGTGTATATTTATGTAATAAAATAAATAGTTATTATTTTATAGAACCAATTTGTAATGCTTTATCTTTTCATAATGCCATAGCTGATTCTTGCCGTAATCTGTTATTTTATGCATATAACATATACAAAACAATTTTGATGTTTCACATCTGCCAGGCGTCCCGTGACAGCTCAATGCTTTTTAAACTTAAAACCATTTTGTATTATGATCTTGACGCCTTCTGAAACTGCCATTCTACATCATTATTCTGGTTTTCATTAGATGTGAAGAGACAGAGAACAGCACTCGGAACAATAATTTTATCCGAACATTTGTAAATATTATATTAATTAATTAAACATATGACAGGCTTCACAATCTCAATACGAAATATAAAACAAGTCCCTATCCTATGCGTCGCTAGTATGACGCAAACCGCACGTACAATACGGTTGCTCACGCTTAATAACATGTCATGACGCGAAACCATAAGTTTATCTCCTCCCAAAAAAATACCGCTCAACGCGCCCAAATTATATTATTACTATTACCTGGACGATCGAGCCTAGCTAGGTTCTTAAAAAAAATATTTTTTAATTAAATATACTGTTAGGTTTGCCTCACAAAATTAGCACTATTATAAAAAAAAAATTAAAAAGAGATATTTCTTTTACTGTCACTCGGATTCGAATTGGGGTTAGACGGATTTTCGAGGCAGCCTGAGTCTCGTAGGCAGCGAAATTAACCTTTGTATTCGAGCTATATTTTTTCATTGCCTGAAAGGTCAGATACAAAGTTTTCTATGAATGAAATTTAGCCAGATCGATTTATCGTCCCCGAAACCACCTACATACTAAGTTTCAAATCGCTGACACCATTTCCGAGATCCTGAACATATAATAATATTTAAAAAAATATACAAGAATTGCTCGTTGAAATGTATTAGATAGATAATTCATAAGCGCTTCGACAGTGTCTTGTTAAAACTTGGTCAACTAGCTTATGTTTGACGGCTGTTCCGACAGTCTGCTCGTATCTAAGCACCATATAACTATTTCTTTTTCACCACCGATGTTCAGAATATGCCATCTTACTTCCACATTTTATCTGAGGCAGTGTGGCGTTACAACATTACTTTACGTATGTGTGCGTTTTCGTGCCATTTGTTTGTCAAAATTTCATGTAGGCCTAAAGAAGTTATCACTACAAAAAAAAACCGTATAAAAATATAAATAACTACTTTAATACAGATTTAACAAATTATTTCCACCGGTGTAGTCGACAAGGCTCGTTAACTTTAATAATTTTTAAACGCCCACCATGAAAAAAAAATCAAGCCGGCGGGACTGAGAGCCGAATACAACGGACTATGTACTCCCGACGGATTCTACTCAGCGCTCAGGGCGGTTACGCACAATATAACATTACATTTCAAATAAAATTCCCGTCCCAAGGCCGTGCCACTGAGACGTTATTATATTTACATAATAAACGTAATAAAAGGTAACTGGCATTACATTGGAAAAGGAAAGTAAGTAGGGCGGATGTTACGCACGAGCGATAAACTCAACCCAACTGTACTGTATAGGGGGTAATTTTGGTGAGGCTAAACGTTGCTATCAGACATTATTAAAAGTATACACGTTTACTAAGTATGGGGAATTTCACGCATCACTGCTATTTTTCATACAGTTTGGTGTAGCAAATTATATAGTTGCTATTTTACAATTTGGTGTCAATGATTTTGTATCACCGCTATTTATTTATTCATAAATAAATCAACGTCTTTAATTCTTATCTTTACTTTACTGTATGTAGTTATTATAACGCTGGCTTAACCAATAGATTCCCATCGCATAATAATTACAACATATCTGCATCCCTTACAAAAAATGTTTCACTTATAGCTTATCGACAACATATTTAATAAAAGTAATAGAAGAAAAATAAGAAAGTGTACATGTGTGTGTGTCTTTGTGCGTGTGTGTGTGGGGGAGGGGGTGTTTGTGTGTGAGTGACTTTATCATATAAAGTCCTTACTTATATAGTGCACGTAAATATAAGTTTATTAATTACACTTTTACACCTTAACTAATCAACTAATCAACATGAATTTTGCATACATGTTATTAGGGGTACATAAAAGGGTACCAATCACCAAAACAGAGAAAAATTGACTATTTACGAAAAATTTATCGAACTTAGGTTATGCGAGCAGAGCTGCCAGTAAAAGATAGTAAAAACAATTTACTATATATTAGTTGATATTTTTCATACACTGTGAATTAATGTGTATCACTGTTATTTGACACATAGTATATTAATTTGTTTAAGCATTTTTCATAAATAAAAAGGCTCTGTAAATTACTATTTTGCATATGGTATAAATACATTTATTTCATTACGTTAAGTAATTTCATATATCATTTCCCATTAGGCCCCCTCGGCAGCGGCTCAAGCCTAGGACCGTTTCCTGAGCGTGGAGCCCTTGAGTGCGCTGCTCGTGCAATACACTCACACAAAATCTTACATCACTGCGACAATATTATACATATCACCTCCACACACGTGTACGCATACACGCTTACACATGAAAGTGGAAGGGTTTTATTTCTTTCCCTTATCGAACTGAAATAGTTTAGAAAATTATCCGATACGAAATATACATATATAAGAGTTGTTGAGGTATGTATGCTTGGTACACATATATGTTCCAACAACTCATATATATATATGAATAGTTAGCTTAGCTCAGATAGGTCGCGAATTGCACGTATCAGCCAACAGCTCAAGCCGAGGTGTTCCGTGGACCTTGAGCTAGCTGTCAAATAAAATCGGCTGAGTGCCCTAAGCGCTCGCCTTAGTAGCCCGGTGAAGCAGTTAAGATCTTGCTAGGTCAATAGCATAATCAGTTCGAGGAAAAAAAAGCGATGCCTAATACATAACCCTGACGTCATGGATGCCTGAATGAAAATGAATAATGAATCGTAAGAAGCCTAAAAATATAATATAAACAGCAATTAATTATTCCTACATGCATCGACAGCGAAGATAGACAGATAAGTAATCCAATATATAACAAAAAATTATGGATTTAATAAAAACATATCAAATTCATTTTAAACTAGCAGTACTCGCGACTTTTTCCGCGTGGAACTTAATGCAAAAACAGTCTTGTGTTTACTGTGTCTTAGATGGGGATGTGGCAGGGGCGAGGGAAGGTGGTCCTGTGGCGCTCTCACCGGTCAAACGAAACGCAACAATGCAAGCACTGTTACTTCACGTCAGTTTTCTGAGAAAGGGTGGTACTACCCCAGGTGAACCGACCCATTCATGTTGAAACCAGTAATATCTTTAGCGTGGCTCTACCACCTACCTGTTTTGTGTATTAATTTTTGTCGGCTTGCCTTATTACTTCTACTGTTGTTCTTTCATAGTATCAGTAAAATTTTATTAGAATCGATGTGTTTAATTTTTCTTCGTAAAATATCTTTTAGATCAAATATTTATTTTAGTGAGTACATCGGATGTGAAAGGTGGTAACCCTAAAATGACCTTTACGTACGTAAAAAATGATGGAATAAATATTTAGACGTGATCCATTTAATGGACTGACTCATTACATGTAAAACTGTATGCATCATCGGTAAAATGTAGACTCTAGCGGAAGTTGAAACCTGATTGTGTAAATAAAGAGGAATTTATTTTATCTGCGTTCTTTAAGAGCTCTGCATTCGATATATCCTCTCTTAATTTATTATGCATCATTGTGTTTAAGATTTTCCAGTATTCAGTTTCAAAGTAAAGAATACTTTGGTTGTTAAAACATTGCATATGAATATTTGACGTGAATACGAGGCTCCTTTATTGACATTAGAATGACATTGCGCAGCGAGAAACAAAGAGAGAGTTATGTCAAATAAAACGATCTATTATACATCTTTTTTTATTAACGTGGATACGCCACCTTCTCGGCGAAAAGAGAGGGTTATATCCCACTCGCACGGGCTAAAACCCTACGGTGTACCGTCCGCTGTATGGTCCGCCCCGGTTAGGGATCGAGCCTGCTATCTTCCTGAACCGCCCCTCTGGCAGCTTGTCGAATGGACACCAGGCTTCGTCCTATTTTAGAGATAATACTGGGTACACAACTAATCGCCTCCCCTCGTCAACCTTACCTGCGCAATGCGGAGATGGAACCCTCAACCCATCCCCTCAAGTTTGACTAGGGTAGTGGGAGGAGGCGATCGTTCCGCCACCCCCTTCTCCCTGCTCTTCTTTGGCGAAGAGGGCCACTTCGCGGATTTACTTGCCGGACCCTCCTTCTGCGAGATGACGACCTCGCAGAAGGATGCCACAGCAGTCCACACATCCTCATTACCGAGATTGTCCCCTATCGCATCTATTATACATCTAGATCAGCTATACTCAACCTGCGGTTATTTTAAATTTCTTGCCCATCAGAAAAACTATGAGCACGCTGAGTAAATTAAATAAGTCCCAGATAACCCGACCGCAATCCGTTCCTTATGATATAAGGGTTACACAAAGCATGTATTATTGGACAACCATTTTTAACTACATTTATGAAACCCATTTTATTTTAATGATGTTTCGTTTAATATCATATCAAGATTAATGTTCCTCTTCTTTATTAAAATCGGAGAAAACAATTTTGGAATAATATCTTCCTTACCGAACGTCCACACAGACGGAGTTGCGGGCACATTTGGTGATCAATAAAACTGTAATTAACATCCTCTGTGGAAGGTGGCACTTAAAGACTATTAACTGCCTTTCACATAATCTCAAGTAGACTGTTGACTGTTTTAGCACAGTTCAGGGTCGGTATTAGGCTGGATTTATTTTCACGGTATATGCTCCTGCAATTCTTTGTCGGGTTGTATCGTTGGATTTTATTAAGAGTCTAATTATAACTGTTGTAATTTCTATATTATTATCATCATCATCCTTACTAGTATTATATTTGTTTGGTTTGATTGTTATTCTCTAACCATTTAAGAGATCATCAAGAAACCATGTGTTTCTGTAGGCCTACAGAAAAGAGCATATGGTACTATACACCCAGAAAAGAATACTGTCTTTAGATGATACATTCCATGTACATTAACGAAAGAGAAGCAGCGGGCAATAACTAATTAGTTATCCAATATATCGTTACTATCAATTGCCTGCATTATTATAAAAGTTAATAGTAATAAAATACACCCTAGCGTCATCTAGTGATGCGTTATAATGAAATGGATAGCACAATTGCATTGCATTGCAAATGAATTGCATTATTTTGAGTATTATGCGTAAGTAATTTTAAGTTACAATTAGTGGGTTTGTGTTTGTATATATTTACTTTTATAAACCAATTATTATTTATTGAATATGGTCTATAAAGTATTCTCTTTTATGATTATTATAGAATCGGTAGAGGTTGACTGAATAATTAATGAGAAAGGCGGCGTCATTCATCCTGATGTTGATATCGCTCGATGATTATTATATACCTATTTTATATTTAAAACTGAAAACTAACCAACAAACGATCAATAGATTTCAAAACCTACTAACTACTAATATATAACTTATAAAAGTCTGTACATGTTATTCGAGTGATCTTGTTATTTCTGCGAGAAATAACATGTTAAATGACTAATGGGGTATTTGAAGCAATAGATTATCAAAATTTTATGACTATCGGTTATCTATCTATATATCTATATTATTATTATCTGTTTTCTACCTATATGTATATAAATAAATTGCTGTTCGTTAGTCTCGCTAAAACTCGAGAACGTCTGGACCGATTCAGCTGATTTTGGTGTTCAAATGTTCGTCGTAAATATGAACTTCTTTTAAATAAGTTTTTGCACGCCGCTTCACCCGTCTTTATGTAGATTTGACTTATCCTTCATAAGTAGTACTCTTTTTATGAATATAAGTTATCCTATGTAGTTTTCTGTATCCCTGATAACTGTTATAATAACAATTTATAATAATCAGTTCAGTGTTTAATTTCTTTTAATTTTTTCTCCGTTCACACATATTACCTCGATTCGCGTGCACGTAGACATGTTTACAATTGAAAGTGGAAGGGTTTTATTTTTTTTTTCCTTATCGAATGAAATAGTGTAGAAAAACTATCAAACATAAAATACATACAGGAGTTTTTGAGGTACATATGCTTGGTAGAGATATATGTTTCAATAACTCATATAAGTATGGATATGTAGCTTAGCGTAGATTAGCTGAGTTAGGTCGCGAATTGCACGAACTAGATAACAGCGCAATTCGAGGTGTACCGTGCACTCTTGAGCGAATTGTCAAAATTAAATCAGCTGAGTGCCTTAAGCGCTCCACCTAATAGTCCGGTGAAGCTGTTAAGGTCTTTCTAGGCCAATAGCGTAATCAGTGCGAAAAAAAAACACACTTATTTTCTATACATATAGTAAGAACGTTAACCTAACGTGTCTGTACTTTTTAATTTTTGGGAGAAATTGTTGCAGATGTCTAGGAATAACGAATAAAATACATTTCAAACATTTTTAGAAATGTCTCTCTGTCTTTCTGGTTGTATGAACATGCATCACTACTAAAGTACTTGGTTTAGAATTAAACCTCACAAAGAAAATTATAAAGAATATCCTCGAAAATAACTTAGTCTTTATTTCATTAAAATCGGTCAACCCTATCAAAAGTTATTGTGATTTTAATGATGATGCAACTTAAGTACGAAAAAAAAAATAGATAAAGTGAATGTACTTAATACATTCGGAAAATTTTATTAGTCACTGTTCTTTAACAGTAGGTTCTACGCAGACGGAGTCGCAGGTACAGCTAGTCATACATAAAATGAGATATCTATAAGAATACTTATATATCAGAGAGCGAGCGAGCGTACACTTTTCTAAGCGTGCGTACACTTTTCTTAAAGGCCGGCAACGCACTTGTGACTCCTCCGGTGTTGCAAGTGTCTATGGACGACGGTAATCACCTACCATCGGGTGACCCGTCTGTTCGTTTGCCCCCTATAATATAAAAAAAACTTGATGGTTAGCACCATTTATGTTTTGTAGAATATTAAATCTTGTTATATGCGTTAGACGTGCTGTGAAGTAATGTATAATAAATAAATAATAATAAAATAAACTAATTACACGCTTCACCTGTTGAAAGCAATTTAGCTTTAGTTTCAAATAAAATTATCCTAATTACCGTAGTGTTATTAAATTGAGTCATAACTGTGAAGTTGGCAAACGAATCGTTCTGCACCGAACACGTGACCGGAAGTTGAATAGTCTGTGATAGCGCCGCCGCTACTTCTCCCACATTATTGACACTCTAGAGAAATCGGGCCAAGGTATATTGCAGAAAATAACATACGATGTTCAGTAGAAGACTGTTTTTATCTCACATTTAAAATATAATAGAGTCTGCGAACGCGTCTCGATCGCGATATGAAATAGTGAGCTCTTGTTTGCAGTATAAAAATTATGATACTCGAAGGAAATTAAAACATACTGTGTAAAACTTATTTCATATATCTATAAGAAGAATATTCTTCTAGATAATTCAAAGGATAACAAAGAGAATATTGAAAAAAATAAGAAAAAGAACAACCATGTATTTCATTATTAATTGGATATCGTTATATGATAATTAATCTAACATCAAAATCGAAACCCCACAGTTATAGAATTTAATACGGTTATACCACAGAAAATCGACGTGGATTAACAGTGCTTTCATTGTTGCGTTTCGTTCGATCAGTGAGAGCGTCGGACGCCCACCTCTCCTCACCTTTCAAAACAAAGGCTTGCAACGCACTTGTGACTCCGTTGGTGTTACAAGTGTCTATGGACGGTGGTGATCACTTAACAACAGGTGAGCCACCTGTTCGTTTGCCGCCTATGATATAAAAAACGTAGTACAAAATAAAATACTTTTGAACTGATAACGTCAAATATATCAATTAACGCCGGCTGTACGCACAAAAAAGCGTAATTCTTCGTCACGTTCCGGCTGAGCCGAGCGTGCAAGCGTGAGCGGGGAACAAGCGATAGGGAGGCGTGATTGGCCTAAGCATTAGGCTTGTGATGCGTCTATCCATATCATTACATAGTATAAAACAAATTTCTCTGCCACATCTGTCTGTCTGTTCGCGATAAACTTAAAAACTAGTGAACGAATTTTAATGCGGTTTTCACCAGTAGATACACAGATCCATGAGGAGGAAGGTTTAAGTATACAATGTGTCAAGGTTTTTTATTATGAGGGCGAGACAAAGTCCGGTGGGTCCATTAGTTAGATATAAACTGAAACAATAATCTACTTTGAATATAATTTCAGCTACCTACGAATAACTCTCATCCGACAACTGCGTTCTTCTAAGTTTGACTCATGATTCATTCTGACAATAACGATATGTAATCATAAATAGTTAGCTTCTGGATAAAACTGTAATGCTAGGCGTAAAATCAGGAACTTGATCCTCCGCAGAAGATAGGTAATAACTCAGTGATCACGTTAGCTCTAGTATACTAATATGATATGTCGCTAAGAATTTTATTGTTGAAACAAGAATAAAAAGATCATACGTCATCAGCCCACACAGTAAATATAATACAACTAAAAATATCCAGCCGCTCCATTATTTTGTAAATATCTGATATTAATTACATCAGCCGAAAGGTAATAAAATGTTTTATAGAAGTTACAATGTTTTAAGTGTTTGGAGATTAGGATCAAGGTATGAAAGTACACTAAGTGATGAACTCCGACCGCTGTCGTTAGGGCCCAGAGGGCGATGGACACGGTCATGTTGGCAATCATGTCCGTCGCCCTGGCAGTTCTTGCATAGGCCCATGTAATTGAGGCGCATTATATTCATGGAACTCCTATTATTCTTCGGGGAACTATAACACCACTCCCACTGAGAGGTCTACAGTCTTGGCCCCTCAGACCGCAGACGGAACCCTTTACGAGAGGCGAACACTTGCCGGAGGAGCATACAGAGTGCGTAAGTCTCTAATTTTTTCCACAATCTATGTTTACGGTTAATTATTGTCTACTTATACCATCTCATTTTAAGTGAGACGTTCAATAAAATAATAACGAACGCGATATGTTGTTCTTTAATACACATTTTGTGATATAATAAGTAAATTGGTGTTGTCTTAGGCAAGCTTCTTGTATAGAGGGTATCTTAAGCGGTCTAAGTAGTAATCCGGTAAAGCTGTTAAGGTCTTGATAGGGCAATAGCGTATTCAGTTCATCTTGGTAGATTCTGATTAAATTTGGCACAGCATGGATATTTAGATCGCAAGTCCTAAGTATTATCCGCGGCTCCTCATCCTATAATACGATGGACCCATTACGTGCAAAATAAATCCATGAAAGGCTAAAGGACTCCATCCCTAGCAATGGTATTTGTTGAGACTGTTGATCTTACTTTGAAAATAATTTTATATTTATCAGAGCTAAATTATTAGAGACAATTATTTTAAGGATGTTAAAACTCTTCCTAAGTCCATATTCTCAACACATTAAAATGAATAGCCTAACAATCAATATGACTTCAGATAGAAATTGTGGCATCGAAGTGTGGATGACCTCATGCCGTATATCAATTGTTTGAATCGAGTATTATTTTATCTAAATAATAAACGCTACATCTAGTTTAGGTGACAAAGCTACAATCAAATGGTATAAGAGACTCTTGACATGTATTTTAATGTTATCACATACACTGTTACAGTAAATAGGTAAAGTTTGTATGTTTCTAGATACTCGTAATCTTAGGAAGTAGTGATCCTATAGTAAAAATCTTTGACCGCTGTAAAATTACGTTTGAGCTGTCGGAGTATATTTCTTGTTTTTAAATAACAATTAATGTTTAAGAAATAATGTCTTATTGCTAGTTTATGTGAAAACAGGACATGGACAGATCTGTACGACTTCGATAAATTGCATGTGGTAACACATTTTGATAGACTTAGCTCTGTACATGTCAATATTTAACATACAACGTTATCCAAATATTCTTAGCGTCACTTTATCATTTAGTTTGCAAATCAAAATTAATATGCAATATACTATTGCTACCTAAAAAGAATTTTCTGTCAATTTTGTTCGAGTTTCCACCCGTCGTAGACAAATACCCATAAATACCGCATTCATCTAATGTAAACAAACGCAAAACAACTCTAAGATCGATTTTTTGATGAAATTTTAGTCTGTCATGTAGTGGAATCTATATTTTATTCATAATCTTACGTTATTTGACACTATATTTTGTAAAAATGGTGGTGTCCGTAATATAGTTAGTTTATTGTGCATCAGTGAAGTGAATGGAAAATAATACCACAGTGCATGAAATTGTGAGATGCCACAAAAACTCCCTGGAAGGTTCTAACAAGGGAGCCACCATCTTGTTGAAATATTGAAATAATGATACGACGCTTGTAATATTATTAACTACACGACAATGGCAGTAATAATCTGAAAGATTGGTTGCCAAAAGTAAAGTTAAAAAAAGCTATTGGATCAATCAATACTCTTAAAGGTGTAAAGTATAGCGATACCATGAGGCAGCTCCCGGCCTGTAACTAATAAATCTTTCAGCCAAATAATAGTGCCTAAATGTTTTTTTACTAAATCCATTACACGTGCGTGTTGTGGTTTCGCTAAAACCTTGATATTCTTGTTTATAAATAATTCACGTCGATGTTGCGCTTTCTAACCAATTTGAGTATAAAATTAGATCCATATATGAAAATACTAGTGGTCATTCGTTGGTTGAAATTCATCATGATTCATTAATTTTTCAAGGTTTTCAAAGAGTTAATTTTATAGGATAATAAAAATAATGATCGTGAAATATGACAAATAAAGATTTTAACTCATTGTTGGAAAGGAACTGACTATATCCTTTTACTTATTGATAATACTAAAAAAGCTTATCAATATTTGTTTAACAATAAAAAATATATTCGTTTGACAAACAGAGGAGAAAGAGGTACTAGACCGTTTATCTTCTCCTATTTTTATGTTTATGGATTCAATAATCAATTAACATTTGTAGCGGTATACTATTCTGTGCGTGAATTAATTTAACTTTACTGGTAACTCATTTAGATACTTTAATTGTATATTGGATCAAAGTTTAGAAGCATTACATGTAGTATCCATATTGAGTTCCCACTTAAATTGATGTAGGTTAGAATCGTTACAATGAGCCGTAAATTTTATCGAAGGCAAAGCGTCGTAGAACCATTGCGTGATGATGGAGTTTTATCTAAGCTTTTCTAGCTAACTCTAGATTCAAGTAGAAAACCTATGGCCAAGTATCTTAACATGTGTTCCCGTAGTTCCTCTTGAGAACCACTTTTCCTTTAGATTTAGCGTAATTACCATATTAGACCACTTCATTTGGCATCTAATGAAATTTTGATCCTTTATGTAACCTACAATGTTAAAAAATATTCTAATTTACAATGGTTATTTCGTAACTAGCTAAGCTATTGACCTAGCATGGTAGTTACAGCTTTATCGGACTACTAAGGCGCGCGTTTAAGACACTCAGCCAATTTTATTTGATAACTAGCTCAAGGGTGCACGCAACACCTCGGCTTGGACTATAGACTGACTCATGCAATTCACGACCTAAGCTAAGATACCTATTCATACTTTTATGGCTTATTGTAATAGTACTATGTAATAAGTATTCGTTATTGAGTTAAGCTCGAAACAGTACTGGTTGTTAAAGATAAACTGCGGGAAAATATTAATAAGAGCATTGTAACAAATGTATGTAGATACCAACTGCGTTTCTTTTTACAGCAGAATCATTACAGGATTTAAGACCATCTTCATTCCAGCGATACTATTGAGCCATATCGCCGTCGGGTTAAAAATCATTACAGGTTTATAACTAATATTCAAGTGCGGTAGTAGGGTTATCGAATCGGTATGGTTCGCTAACACTACGCATACAATTATAAACTCGTCAATGTACCTCTTTGTCATGTTTCTGTATTAACTTATTTATATTTATCTGTTGGAAGGCATTCAGGCTGATTAGATAGTGGCGAATAACAACGAATTGGTCGTGACTATTATTTTTGAACTGCACTGTAGTTACCATAAAATACAAAACTATTTGTGTGTTCTAAATAAAAAAAAAAAAAAAAAAAAAACAAAGAAATATATAACTATATAAACTTCTACACCATATAAAAGTCAGAAAATTTGAAATTTCAATGAAACTCTTTCATAGTTCAGTAGTAGTAGTAGTAAAGCCACGCTGAAGCTATTACTGGTTTCAGCATGAATGGGTCGGCTCGACCGGGATAGTAAACCCTCTCGCAGAAAACCGACGTGAAGTAACAGTGCTTGCATTGTTGCATTTCGTTCGGCCGGAGGCCCACCTCTCCTCACCTTCACCCTCTTCTTTGCCCTTCCTCCCTCCACTCCCCCGCTCCCACCCTCCCCCAACACAGGTTGGCAACGTATTTGCGACTCCCCTGGTTTTGCAAGTGTCTATGGACGATGGTGATCACTTCGTTTGCCTCCTACGCTATAAAAAAGTAGTTAAAATATTTCCAGGTATCGCGAGTGTAGAAGCATTTTATGACCGTTATAATTATGAACTTATATGATCAGATTAGACCATTAAATAAAAGTTTAAAAGAAAATTCATGATTAAAACTACTATCCTTAAATAAGTTTAGGATGGTAAAATTTAAAGTGTATGAAGTGCTTTTTAATTACTTTATTAATTTTATTATGATATTAAAATATCCCAATTAAAAACTCAAATGCAAAACTTATAATATAATGAGTTTACGATAAAGCGTAGGTACGTAATGGTGCTGGAGTTAGCAATCGAATTTTAATACTCTCATAAAATTCATGTGATTTTTTAATAGCGAAAAAAAATAATTTCATAACGAACAACTGTAAGTTTAGTTAAATTAATATTGTTTACTAATAAATTGATTCATCTATAATATAAAATTGAATCGCTGAATTTGGTGCTATGCGCAAATCTCGAGAACAACTGAACCGACTTCGCTAATTCTTGTTTTGTTGTGTTAAAATTATATCACCGATTTATGAATATTGAGAACAACAAAAATCTCAATTAGGTCAATTTAATATTCTTTGTATGTTATTTTTCATGTTATTTTTCATTTTCACAAGCCAATTAATCTCAGGTGGAAGTGCGAAGTAACAGCCAACCACAGATTTATGATTGATTTCGCCAAATCAACATCTTCTTCAAATTATATTTCTTGCCTTTTGAAAAGCAATAAAACGTATAAGTTATTTGAATTTCGCTTTTTATTTACACCTTAACGCAATTTCGAGTTATGTTTATAGTAACCAAATAGCATATGGGTATTTTGTAAATTATAACCTTTTCTTTAATGTATTGTAAACGTAATTGTATAACTTTTCTACTGGGACAGCAACAATGAAGAACATCGGTTGGAACAAAAGTGGGGAGACGTTTTTAACTGTTTTTCCACTGTCGATTGTCGATTTGTATATGACAGAAGAAGATTGCAACACCTAATGCCCCTTATGTCTAAAAACAACTATTTAGACAGTAAATACACAAACTAGTTTAGCTTAAAAAAAAACAAAGTCTAACCCAGTTAAATTATACAACCCAAGTCTAAAACACATCTGTTCGAGAATCCGATAATCATGATGAGGGTACCTTTACAGCCTCGAAGATCGATGCAAGATTTAGTGACGCTTCTCATGGCGTTCCCAAATCCATCCCAGCATTTATCTTGGACCCGTCACCTGTCATTCTGTTTTGGTAAATTTGAATAATCGATCACTCGTTTATAAACGTAACGGGTTTTCGATACAAACGGGATTTAAGAATTGACATCAGCGTTTACCGAACTGTTGGAATATTAATTTAATTATAAATATATTTTTCATCGCGTGTACGGTTTAAGCATTAGTATTCAATCTTTGATAAAAAAATTTACAAAAGGAAATAATAACAATTAATGATACAAATATTCTATCAATGAAGGCTCAATGTATTAAATATGTTTTATTTTAACGAATAGCATTAAAATGATTGATTCTATAATCTACACATAGTATAATTTTAAACAGAATTTCTAATTAGGCGTCCAAGCGCCCAGTAACAGAAAATAAACAGTAACAGAAAGGTAAACGATTAAATTTTAACAAATGTATATTATGTATTAATTATTCTACATTAGAAATAAATACCGTAACGATGATTTTCAAAGTTTTTTTTCTTTCATCATAGTAGGCAAACGAACAGTTGGGTCACCTGATATTAAGTGATTATCACCGTCCATAGACACTTGCAACACCAGGGGAGTCGAAAGTGCGTTGCCAGCCTGTGTGGGGGGGAGAAGAAGGAATGGGAGTGTAGGTGGGTCTCCGGCGCTCTCACTGACCGAACGAGACACAACAATGCAAGCACTGTTACTTTATGTTGGTTTTTTGTGAGAGGGTGGTACTACCCCGAACGAGCCGACCCATTCATGCTGAAGCCAATAATAGCTTCAGCATGGCTCTGCCACCTAGAAAGTTTAGAAGTTTTGTAATACCAAAGGGATACCTACATCTTTTTCCATTATCAAAAGAAGTACGATTACTAACAAAATGTATTAATTAAATACTTACCAAAAGTAGATTCAAATAAGACTTTATCCATTTCGTCTTAAGCACTCACTAAATCTAATAAAATAACAAAGATACCAACTTCTCAACAAACTACAGACGAAATTAACTTCGTAACAAAGTTTCAATCGATCAAATTTCACTCAGTTAAGTAATTGAATTACTCATAATTACAAGTAAATGCTAATTAATGAATTTTACAAGTTCTATATCTATAGATTCAGAGCCTGAAAGAAACTTTGTTTATATAAAAATATCGCGTTAAGACGATGGCCTCTATTTTGAGTATTAAAATTAATATCTTAAAGTATATTTCATCTTGTATAAATTCTAAAAGGGAATAAATTATGAACATTAATTTTAAAGTAGATTTGGGTAAAAAGTTCCTACCAAATTACTTTTCTTGAGATAATTATCACCAAACAGAATCTATATATTTTTTTAGTTAAAGATTTTTAACTTAATTAGTAACTAAAACTTACTAACTAAAGTAACATTAATAATTTAGATCAGGTCATATAACATATGGATTTCTCTTATACACCGCGACTGGTTAGTCGCCGGCAATATTTTTACAGGATAATCATTAGTCGATTTTCTTTCTAATTCATTTAAACATAGGTGCTTAATATTTGACCTCATTATCTAGAGAAATATAAAACTGATATACATTCAACATCAGGTGATTTACGCAAAAACAAACTGGTGCAGTCCCGTCCGCTTCCCGCACCTCGAGCCGCACCCCGCTTCCTCATGTTTGACCGTTACGTAATGATTAACCTTGAAAAGTACCTCTTTAATGTTGTTCATTGAACTTAGATGTGATTTTTTTTTCGATTTTAAAGTATCGTTCTCATACCTAAAAAAAATCTAGAACACACTTTAACTAAGGTTCTCTTTGTTGTTTATTAGTATTTGTTTTCATATTATTATTTTATATGTTAAATGTGACCATAAACTACCAAATGATTGCACAACTTATGTTACAGTAAATATGACCACGGCTTTGTATGCATCTGTTATTGTTTGTTTAAATAGATAGTTGGCGTATAGCAAAATTGAAAGCCTGAAGAATTTTCTGTGTTCAATATCTGGGCATGCAAATTTGAATGACAATCGGTTAATTGATATGTGACAGCGTCGTCTGATAACATAGCGACTACTAATTATAGTAAAATACAATAAAAATCTTATTCATGTAAACACATTTAAGTGTACCAATTTTCATAGCCAACGATCAAATGATATTAGAGAATAGTATTCTAGACAGGTGTAAGCCACATAGAGTTTTATACAATACATTACTTCATATAGTGCAGTATTCTGTGGCAGCTTTGCTTTTAAATTGTTGATATGTAGTATTGATTAATGTGTTGTATATTGGTCACTAGCTGTCCTTAAGTAAATAAAATATATCAATAACAATTACCATCTTCATTTCAAAAAGGAGATTGGGCGTTGAACTCGCATTTAAATTGGTTGTGATTAGTTGACCAATAATTTGAGTATTAAAAAATATGTACTCCAATTTTAAGATTCCAAGCTCTTATAGGGCAAAATAACGACCTTTCGGGGGATTATTTTTTAAGGTCATAGATGACTCAGCGTTTAGAAAAGGTCGGAATAGAAAAAGGCTATAGTGAGTCGTTGAACTTTTCGTGAAAAAAATATCGTCATGGATTCTCATTTTAATAGTAAATTATTTTGTACTCCTCGTGCTGTAGTCCGATGAAGCTGTTAAGACCTTGCCAGGTCAATAGCGTAGTGAGATAAAAAAAAATGTATTCCTCGTATGGTGAGCTTCCACCTTCAGTGTAAGTGTAGAAAATATGTTGTCAAAAAAAATTAACAGTCGCTCCTACATCAGCTGTATCTGAGAATCATCAGGTTCTAGCTTTTGGATGTTATAGACTCAAATTATTGTGTTATGCAACTTTTGGGGAATTTGCATATAATTTTTTATCTATAAATTATTAGGACACACCAAAAATTATTTTTTCTTGTTACAATACCTTTATTCATTTCATTCATAGAAAACTTTTTAACTGAGTTTTTAGACAATGAAAAAATTTAACTAGAATATAAAGGTCAACTTCGCCGCCATTGTCAAAACAAAAATAGCGCAGATAGAAATCGGCTGCTTCGAAATTCCATCTAACCCCAGTTCGAATCCGAGTGATAGCAAACGAGGTATCTTTTTTTAATATTTCGCTTTGGTAAAAAAATCCTAATTTTGTAACCTTTTTTTTTCCCTGCCTTCCTCTTTGGTTGGTATGACACGAGATCTCATTGAACCTAATCGTGTCGCCCCAAACGGTTGGCCCAGCGTAACAGGACACTACGCTAGGCCTCCTCCTTGGAAGGAGACGGTCCTGTGATTAACGGCCATCTCCTCCATCCGCCAGACCGGTGCAAGGGAAGATGGGCCCTCCCAACCGACCCATCTTCCTTCGGGTCGACTACGATAGCGGGAGGAGACGGACAAATTGCCGCCTCCTTCTACTGGTTCTTCCTTGGCGGAGACGGCCGCTTAGAGGGTTGTTCTCGTGGACCTTCTCCACCGCCTCAAATTACCTAACCTAACAGTTTATTTTAATTTAAAAATGTTTTTTAAATAACCGGGGCTCTGTCGTCCATGTACAGACCGTATTAAGCTTAGAAATGAGCAATTACATTAGAAATTGGTGAAGCAGATAAAGCCAATACATTTTTTATATTACCATGATTTTAATTCAGCTATCCTATATTCCTATGTCCATTAATTTATTGAGAGCTATATTGTACTCTCGTTTATAAAAGATGATATACTATTTTAGTACGATTTGCATGGAACTATCATTGTAATTCGAACTTCAGTTACGAGTTTTCTACAGTAAATATCACCAAATTACATATAATTCATAAAAGATCGAAAAGAGAATGCATCTGCAAAGTATAAAAACGAATTAAAGTTTCTTCAACAAAGTAAACAAAAAATTAGGTACATATCTTTCATTAAGCCTGTTAATTAGGTAGACGGGACGGAAAACTACTTTCTCTTTCTTTGCAATCCTTTTGTGCTTCATTCAAGTTGATTAAACCCGTCATGCATACATACCGGTTCCAAGAGTTTCATAATTTTCTTATCGTTAGCACTTCCTCTGTTTAATTTGCCTAATTCACCTAACTCAGCACCTCCTGAGTTAAAGCAATTTAAACGAAGAAACGGTAAAACGTATGTGCTTTCAAATACGCATTGTATATCTTTTATTGATGTGGATTCATATATTCAACGTGTTGGAACTATCGACGCATACTTTTAAATATCACAAATGTGGTAACCTTTTCCGTTCCACGTACATGGCCCGTCTCGGTAGGTAATAGAGCCATGCTGAAGCTATTATTGGTTTCAGCATGAATGGGTCGGCTCGTCCGGGATAGTAACACCCGATCCACAGAAAACTGACGTCAAGTAGCACTGCTTGCATTGTTCGGTTAGTGAGAGCTCTGGAGAGCCTCCCCTCTCTCCCTCCCTTCCCCCACATACACAGGCTGGCAACACACTTGCGACTCCACTGGTGTTGCTAGTGTCTATGGATGGCGGTGATCACTTAACATCAGGCAACCCGGCTGTTCGTTTTCCTCCTATGATTAAAAAAAAACCTTTTAATGTAACTCCAGAAATGGATAGAAAAGATCATATATTTACTGTATTCATCTTTATTCGATCCTTCTCGGATTTTTAACATAACCATACCATTAATTTATATAGACACCGTTAGGATTCATTAAAAAGCAATTAAGAATAATTTTCATTGTTAGATAATAGAACATTATTTCTCCCCCGATGCACAATGTTACTGTAAATAAAGTAATTTATCCCGGCTATATAGAGGCCAGTGGCATAAATCATTGCCGTCGCAGTCGTCTATCGAAGCTGAAACACGAAAATCGAGCGGGACATTATTCATTGAAGACACATTGCGAATAAATCTCTCTACTCTTTCTTCTCTTAAACGACATTCTTACTCGGTTTTGATTTTCATACGTATTCAATTTAAAACTAGAGAGATATAGTACAGAGAATAAACAATGTAGTTCAGTAATGTGCTTGTAGTACTGTAGATATTAATATTAAATTCTGAATATATTTGTAAATTTGCGACAATTTCAGTTTTATTTAGATCCTTATTTGTGTAATAGAATGCTTTTGACGTTGTAATTATTATATATATACATAACGCTATATTACAAATATAGTAGTATAATTACATTTGAAAATTGTAAGTGTTAGTGACTGTGATACAGGCTAGGTCTAATAGAAGTACTAATTATTTTTACTAGTAATTATTTTTACTTATGTACTTAATTATACTAATTATTCATTACATAAATTTTCATGTGTAAATAGTAAGTAAATAATGTAATAAAATGGATTTTGTTTATTCATGACCAAAAAGAAAATACATACATCTATACAGTTGGATTCTGTTCAGTTCAATAGTGGTTCTATTGAAGTTTAATCGAGGAGAGGTATTTTCGTCAACATGCCGACTAGATATTCATGTTTTTGGACATACTTCTATACTGATATTATAAAGAGGTAAAGTTTGTGACGTTGTGAATTGTGAAGTTGTAGGGGGTAATCTCAGGAACTACTGATCCGATTTGAAAAATTCTTCCATTGTTATATAGCTCATCTATCGATAATGGTTATAGGCTCTACATATAGGCTATACATCATCACGCTAAGACCAATAGGAGCGGAGCAACAATGAAGATTGTTTAAAAATCGGGGTGTGTTTTCCTCTCGAGAGCTTTCGCTGTATATTAGTTAGCCCAAATTAACTATGTCCACGCGAAGGAAGTCGCGGGCAGAGGCTAGTCGTTAATGAAATAGCTTCTTAAAATACGTTTCGCTTGTTTAACATTACTTCCTTGTAATTTTATTATATAATCGGCAGGTAATGCGTTTAAGATTGAAGGAAGCATATATTCCGACGTACGCATCCCATAATAATTGTTATAACAAGGCGGTGTATACATGGGAACATATGCCAAATTCCGCAAAGAATCCGGTCGTACTCTCTTTTTAAAATTACTAAATTTATTATCACAAATTACGGCCATTTTAACTTTGTCGAAGACATTCACACTTCCACAATGTTTGCAGAGACCCTCTATATAAATTAATGAGCTACATAATCTGTACTTAGGAATATGTACAGAAAATCAACCATAATTTCCGTTTTAAGTAGGCTAAAAACTGTGACAAAATTAGACAAAATTACATACATAGCAAGATTTTATTTAAGCTAATCCGATTAGAAGAATTTTCTACAGTACAGTCTGAATATGGTTAATAAAGAAAGGATCTTTATTTTATAAAATGACATTTTTATTTTATATTCGTAGAATAACTGCAGGTGAATTCAAATGAGAAATAAGAGAAACCACAAAACTTTTTCCATCATAAAACATCGAAGACGCTTCCGAGAATTTCACATTTAAAATATGGATCCCTAAAAAGCGGGAAAACGGAGGCGCGAAGCCTTGAGCAATAGCTGTTTTACTGACGAAACAAGTGCTGGCTCATTTTAATATTTCCAACTTTCCTCTCGAGCGCTGTGTCATTAAGCGACGCGAAAGAAAGCGCAGTCGGGAGGAAAGTGGGTCAGCAGAGTACTACTACCTTAAAGTCCTTCATTCTTTTTTCTTATACATTTTCTACAGAACCCTGATAGGCAAAACGGGTTTAATGTTATATTATTATATTTAATTATTACTTTTGTCCAATGAAAATATTGTTACACTATTTTCTCGAATAAAACTAAAAATTCGAATACATTTTATACTAATATTATAAAGAGGTAAAGTTTGTGAGTTTGTGACGTTGTGGCGTTGTAGGGGGTAATCTCAGGAACTACTGGTCCGATTTGAAATTTTCTTTCAATGTTATATTTAGCTCATTTATTGAGAATAGTTATAGGCTATATATAATCACGCTAAGACCAATACGAGCGGAGCACCAATGAAAAATGTTAGAAATAAATGTTAGAAATAAATAATATCTTTATTCCATGCGAACGAAGGATAATAAAAATATGATTTATAAAAAAATCTGTAGAATTAGGTAAGGTAATGTGTAAAAAATATATATAGAAACTATGTAATATTTTTTATACTTCGTAACAACTACAAGCCACATGATTGTGTTTCGCAAACTCTGAAACAATTACGAATGACATCTACGTCACCGTTAATCTAGGCTTTTGAAAATTCCAGTACTATATTGAAGTCAATGCGGTTAAACGATAGACGAATATAATAGGCTATTGTATGTATGTACAGTTTACAATAATTGAATGACGATAAACAGAGTTTTCGTTTATTTTTCCTTATAATTTAGTCATTCTTAATGACACACTTTAACTACGTAATAACTACGTCATTATTGTGTAGGCATTTCATAAAGACAATGAACCTTTATTGTATTATGATAATTAACAGTAACAGTAATTATTTTATATAAGCTGTTACCCGCGACTTCATCCTCATAGTATTCAGTAAAGAAAATTTATCAGTATAAATGTCTACGCATCACGTGGTTTTGGACATGTAATAATTAGTATATTATATTTGTGCGGAACTCTAATTTTTTTCTAAGCCTCATTATAACATCAGTTATCAGTCAGAATCCCGTCAAAACTGGTCCAAGCGTTTCGGAGATTACCCTGAGGAAAAAGACAGGCAGAAATGTTTTTAAATTTTGTTCTTTTGTTATAGAGAGCGTATATACTTCATATTCATTTAACAAAACACTGTTATTTCAACATTATAAAGATACACTTCAATTTTATTTATTTTTATATCGTTATAAGGCCTGATTCATATTATAATGCCGGTCCCGGTTTGATCTCGCTCAATCTCGGTCCGGTAAAATATATATAATAATATATATTTATATCAAGGAAAGCAAACGAACAGGTGGGTTACCTGATGTTAGGTGGTACCGCCGTCTATAGACACTAGCAACACCAGAGGAGTTGCAAGCCTGTGTACCGTGGAGGGGGAAGGAAAAAAAGGAAGGCGAAAGGGAGGTGGGCGTCCGGTGTCCTCACTGACTGAACAATACGCATCAAATCAAACACTGTTACTCCACGTCGATATTTCTGTGAGTCGGGTGGCAATACCACGGGCGAGCCGACCCATTCATGCTGAAAGCAGTAATAGCTTCAGCGTGGCTCTACCACATACAAAACAACCACGTACAATATTCTTAAACAAAAAAGAATCAGAGTATTCACACTATTCTAACGCTCCAGTTCCGATTTGGTCACGCTCTGGTACCGGAGGCAGTAAAGATGGAAAGCTCAGTTGCATCTGGTGAGAGATATTAACCGAATAAATTACAAACTAATTTAAGATATCTTAGTTTTTCCAAATGTCTTTTAAGATCCCGAATTAAGTTTATCGAAGAAGTCACATTTTTTGATTTTTGTCAACAACATAAAAACAAAGACGAGGACAAATTTTCGAGAGAGAATTTCCAGAAGTCATCAAATACACAAACTCGAATTCAAAGCAAGATGATTATGATAAGCCGTCAAAAATTAGACTGAATGTATTTTCGTCGCGCTCCCCACGCACAGTTTGTCGCGAGTTTTCAGTGTCATATTTTAAAAATTGTCTCCAACTCATATTCTTTATTCATATTTATGTGAGACTTACCGCAAACAAAAGAATACTTGTCGACAACGTTCAAATTATTTTGTAAACAATATTGAAAAAAGTAGAAACAAAAGATATTCAATAAAGTGTGATGATTAATTTGAATCGATCACCAATATATTTTTTATACTATACTTGCGACTCTCTATTAAATCCTTACTAACATTATAAGTGTGCTTTTAGTTGTAAGTTTGTTTGTTTGCTTGTTGTTGTTCAATACTTAATTATTATTATTGGGATGTAAGGGGTGTCGAATAACATCATAAGACATGAGACACCCAAACCAACCTCACCTGCATGTGGTGCACCCTGCTGAATAACGAACGAGGCAATGACGACAGCGGGGTGGTAGGGTTTTACAGCCCGACTAGGTCGCAACCACCATGTATATGGCGAAAAAGCCCGTAATAGTGATTCGCTTCTACGGGTTGCGTTTCGGGATCAGTCTGTGCATATCCAGCTTATTACAGGCCGGCATGATAGTGGCTACCGGCGATGGACAGTGTGTCAATCGGTGGTCGCTATTACTTACCATCAGGCATAGTGCAGTCACTTTGCCGTGCTATGATAAAAAAAAAACTCAAAATCACAATCAAAATCAAAAATAATTCAGTTTAGGCACTAAAAGGCACTTATGAACGTCAAAAACTACCACCGGTTCGGAAAAAACCCAGTCATCGAGAAGAATCGACAAGAAACTCGATCTGGTTTATCTTTTTAACCGACGAAAAAAACGGAGGAGGTTCTCAATTCGTCGCGTATATATTTTTTTTTATGTATGATCACGCATAACTTTTTACAGTATAGTCCGATTTTAATAATTCTTTTTTTATTGGAAAGGGTATACTCCGAAGTTGGTCCCATTTAAATTTGGGAAAAAAATTTCAACCCTAAGAGTATGAAAATCGACAATGATTGATTATTCACGCACTGATTATGTCTATGACCGCGCATACCTTTAGACAGAATAGTCCGAATTAAATTATTATCTTTTGATTTGAAAGAGTATACCTAGAAGTTGATCCCATATACATGTAAACACGAAAAAAGCAACCCCAAGGGTAAGAAAACCGGGCATGATTTATAATTCAGCTTCTGAGTTGTGTATTACAAATAAATTAAGCTTGTAGTAATTAGTAAGATCATAGCCACAAAAAATTATAAAATAAAAACTTTTTAACAAAAAATTAAACCGCCAAAAAAACTGAAAAGCAAAAAATAATAAACCTTTTACTTTATACATCTTAATAACTAAGTTCTTAAACTAATGTAAGTATACCTAAGAAATGTTGAGTCGGCGCCAAACAACCAATGAACAAAGATCATTAGATTACTTAAATTCACAAAATTAACCAGATCAAATTAAAAACACAATGTGAGATCTCCAGCGGTAACGTGTGTGCCCGTTCGGGTTGCTTCGTAAGCGTTCGGCATGCAAGGGGTGTGTCACGCTGCGCCGCCGCCGCGCATCACGCTTTACGTAATTAATTAATTTGCTTGATTGGCGCCGACTTAAAATTACTTAGGTATACTTACATTAGTTTAAGAACTTAGTTATTAAGATGAATAAAGTAAAAGGTTTATTATTTTTTGCTTTTCAGTTTTTTCGGCGGTTTAATTTTTTGTTAAAAAGTTTTTTTAACAAATATTTATAATATTTAGACTATATTGCATACATGACAGAAACGTTTTTAATGGATGCACAGAGATGAGTCAATTCCAAACATCCACTCTATAATAGCCTTTTGACTCGACTGCTCATCATGTAGATTATAATACTTGTACATGTACAGATATAGGAAATTATAACTTCATCCAGAAAAAAAAACCTCTCGAGGTATAAGTAAAATATACCTTAACCCACGGCAATTTTTTTAAAAACTCAATTTCAAAATAGCTGATTATGTACTTAATTTTTTTCCATCTCACGACACCGTAAATTGTAAATTTCATGGTTTATTAAAAATAAAGTATAGACCGTACGAATGGCAAAATTATTTGAATTGACTATTGACGTTTTATAACAATTATGATTCTGACGTTGATATGATAAGCTCTGTTGATTAGTTATTGCTTGATGCGAACAAAAAGGCAGAATTCTATTTATTTTGTTAATATAAGATTTTAAGTTCGACTATTTAACTACAATGTCTCTTAAGATTTTATAACAATAGAATGATCTGCTGTTTAGAACTGTCGGTCTAAAAATAGCTTATTATGGAACAATTTCTAGAATCAGATTTGTATTGCCTACCACATTAGGCCTCCCTCGGTAGCGGCACAAGCCTAGGTCCGTTCCCTCGGCGTGGAGCCCTTGAGTACGCTGCTCGCGCGATACAGTGAAACAAAACCTTACATCACTGCGACAACATTACACATATCACCTCCACATACGTGCACGCATACATGGTTACACATGAAAGTGGGTTTTGTTTCTTTCCCTTATCGAACTGAAGTAGTTTAGAAAATTATCCGACACGAAATATATGTATATAAGAGTTGTTGATGTATGTATACTTGGTACATATAGATGTTCCAACAACTCATGTATGTATGAATAATTAACTTAGGTTAGCTCAGATAGGTCGCGAATTGCACGTATCAGGCAACAGCCCAAGCTGAGGTGTGCCGTGCACCGTTGAGCTAGTTGTCAAAGAAAATTGTCTGAATGCTCTAAGCGATCGCCTTAGTAATCCGGTGAAGCTGTTAAGACCTTGCTAGGTCAATAGCATAGTCAGTTCGAGAAAATAAAAAAGATTTGTATCATACAAATGATGATCAACGCTTGAAAAACATTGTAGCTGCATATACACTTACAATCGATGTCGTAATAATGGCATAAAGGTTGCCTGGAAGAAATTGCTAATAGCAATGTTCTTGTAATGAATGTATATAATTGATGTACAATAAAGTTTAAATAAATAAATAAATAAGGAATAATCTTTGATTTAGAAAAATTAGTCTACAATAAATATTCGCAAATTATTAAGTTCACGACAGTGAGTCATATGCGGCAGTGACTAAAACACATTATTTGTTGAACAAAACGTATCACTCACTTCGGACATCTTTTGACGTATGACATGAATCTAGTTGTCATTCCACGGACGCGGTCTAGTTTCCTATATTTTATTTTAGACAGGTTATATGACCAAGTCACCAGACTTTATGACGTGTTAATACGTCGTTTCAGCAACGTACGGGTACAAAACATACTAATTTGGCGTTATAAGTACAGACATAAGTTTAGACACGTCCTATAATCATTGCCAAACTTATATAACACTCTGAATATAGCTTCGCAAAATACTAATTTAGGTATAAATACATATTATATAAATAACAATAAAACAATCTAAATAAATTCTAAATTAAGATTATTTGAAAGAAAGAAAGAAAAATTCTTTATTGTTGGAAAACATCACATACAACAAGTTAGATAAAGTTAACATATACATTGCCTATTAAAATCCAACAATGACACCCCCATCCAGCTACATACAACTGGGTGGTACTGCAGCGCTGATTTTCAAGGAGGGGCCAAAGTAATATACGGACGTGTAGTCGGATTTTTAACAAAAATATTACATTCAAACAGTACACTAAAACTTATAATATCTACACAAATAATAATAAAATATAGATATTAAAAAATTACAAAATTGTGCCTGTACGAAAAGCCCCATTATTTCAACTTCGGGCACATATTATGGCACCACACCTTTGTTTCACAAGTCTAACCTTTTTTTTTTGTTCGCGTGGAATCCTCTTTGTGATCTGCACCTAGCCAGGCAGCACAGGCAAGAATGCCAGATTTGTACTGACTAAGCCCCCTCGGTGTTAAGTCTAACCTAACCTAGCCTAGGTTAGACTTGTGAAATAAAGCGCGAGCGAGTACCCAACTTTGTTCTGTATATAACTCTTGACTATATTGTATGCATGCTCGAAATTACGACTATATTCAGAGGGGTCAAAAAGATTTAAAAGAAATTATTCAATTGTTCGAGAAAGGAATCACAATCCGTTCCGTAATTTAGAATAGCTAAGCTACAGCCCATACGGCCATACAGCTAAATGCGGACAACAACTTTGTATTATGTTACTTTTGCATTTTATATTGTTGATGATTTTATGATATACTAACGGGCCCGGAGGACGTTGTCTCGCCTGGTAATTAAATAAACCTTGATAAATTATACACCTAAATCTTCATCAAGAATCACTGTCTCTCCTGGAAACTGCATGAAAATCTAATCAGTAATTTTTGAGTTTATCACAAACAGACAGATGGACAGACGTGCTAGAGGACTTTGTTTTATACTATCTAGAGATTATCCTTAAATCCAATTTAAATTTGTAGTCCGGTAGTAGTCCGGTGAAGCTGTTAAGACCTTTTTGGATAAATAGCGTGGTCAGTTCGAGAATTGTAGTCTGGTGAAGCTGTTAAAACCCTTGCTAGGTCAATAGCGTAGTCAGATCGAAAAAAACAAAAACAATTTAAAACATTTAACGTGCCGTTTTGCGTAACTGTACCGAACTTAGGTCCCGGACGCGGTATGTGATTAATGATTTTTTTTAAATATTCAGCCGTTAAAGTATATTTGTTCGTTTACCAAGAGTAAGTTATCTCACTACCTAAAGAACAATGCGTTACTATCGACAAACAACAATAACAGTCGACATGTTTCATTACTACCAACCTAGTCTCTAAAAGTGTTTCACATATTTACAAACGGCTATACAAAAAAAAGAATCATCAAAATCGGTTCACTCAGTGGAGAGTTCTGAGATAACAAACATTAAAAAAAATACAGTCGAATCGAGAACTTCGCCTTTTTTTGAAGTCGGTTAAAAATTACAATACCACAACGGATAGTCAAATGATCAATGTTTTGTATAAAAAATGAAACACGTATAAAATTTTAATATACTAGCTTTTATTGGCGGCTTCACTCGCTTTAATGCAGATTTAACATCGGGAACGGTACTATTTTACGTGTATGAAAAATTCCATGATAATTGATTGAATAGTTAATGCGTGAAACCATTACAAGCAAACAGACAAACTCATACACGCATTTATAATGTTAATAAGGATTTTATTAATGTTATTATTCATGATAACACATTGTATCGGATTTATTGTATGTAAATTGATAAGTGCCATTCGGTGTCTTAAAGCCAGAAATAATTATTAACCTATACTAATAATAGGTCTTTTTACCTATGAAATTGCCGTTCTGCAGTACTGATCATTTCAAATCAAAATAATTTTTGTTTGTCTAAGAATTCTAATTTCAAATTAATTTTATTTTAAAAACATGGAATTCTTTTTCTAAGAGTAGTCATTTGTTTACTGATTAGTGTTACATTTTCATCGCATTTCAATCTTTTTTGTCATCATGGATACGTTAAAAATTCGAGTAATTATGGAATATGAGTACCGTCGTGCCATGACGGAGAACTTCCAACCCCAGTTCTTGCAACTTGGAAACCGTCTGCTGTGCAGTATGAGGTCGCGCGCTGTCGTGCAGGAGCAGCGGAGACGAGCGATTGACCAATGCTGGTTGGTAAGGTGCCAGCTTCTCCATAATTGTGTTCTGTTCTTCTCAGTACACATCTGCAGTAATGCTCACCGTTTGGTAAGAAGCTGTGATGAATCACACCGGCGCTAGACCAGCAAATAGTGACCATTAATTTTTGAAAGGTAAGTTTTCGTTTAGGGCATTGTTTAGGTTCTGAAACAGGATTCAACCAACTTGCCGAGCGCTTGCGGTTGTCAAACAGAATCCATCTTTCATCGCAGATAACAATGCTGTTCAAAATTCCTTCATTTGTGTGTCTGTTGAGCAGTGCAAGACAAGCACTTCGCGCTGGCGATCATTGAGTTCGTAAGGCACCCATTTGTCAAGCTTTTTTACCTTGTCAATCTGACGCAAATGAACCTATATTGTTTTGACGCTAACGTCGAAAACTGCTGCTAATTCAGCCGTAGATTATGTATCAACAGCTTCCACAATCGCCTTTAATTCGTCATTATCGACCAAGGTCTTCGGACGACCGCGAGGTTCATTTTTCATGTCAAATTCCCAGAACGGAAACGAGCAAATCATTAACTGTTGGTGCGTTGGTTTGTAGTTTTTTTTTTTCTCGAACTGACCAAGCTAGTGACCTAGCAAGGTCTTAACAGCTTCTCCGGACTACTTGGTTTGTAGTGTTAGCTCCGTAAACGTTGTTGAAATTGCGTCCCGTGTTAGGATTATAGCAGATTTATCAATTAAACACTGATATTTGTAAT